>VWZX01005204.1:835794-858449 GCA_013399015.1 Galbula dea | reverse complement strand
CTATGTGAAATACAAGCAACAATATTTAAAGACCATAACCATACCTTCCAGAAGGAAAACTTCTGGGTTTTAAAAAAAAACTATTGGGCTTATTTTCTTAATCATTTGGATAAATATTATTTACATTTTCATTTCTTTGCCATTGCAGTTTCAGGAAAATATTGTGGAAAGGTAAGATGGGTAAAGATACACTGAAGGATGGCTGTGGTGAAGCTACAGACTAGTGTCCACAAAGGTTATTCAGATCTGTTTTGTGAATAGAATTTACAAAATATGTCTAAATTTGATCTAAATGAGCCTTTGGGTAGCCATGTGAACTGTGGAGTTTTGATTGATGATAAATTGGATATGAGTCAGCAGTGTGTGCTGGCAGCCAAAAGGGCCAACAGGGTCCTGGGGTGCATCAAGCACTCCATTGCTAGCCAGCAGAGAGAGGTGCTAGTCCCACTTTACTTGGCTCTGGTGTGACCTCACCTGGAGTATTGTGTGCAGTTTTGGGCACCAAAATACAAGAGGGACATGAGGTTGTTAGAGAGTGTCCAGAGAAGGGCCACAAAGATGGTGAAGGGCTTGGAGGGGAAAACTTATGAGGAAAGGCTGAAATCACTTGAAGCTGTGCTGAGGGAAATTCAGGTTGGATGTTAGGAAGAGGTTCTTTACCCAGAGTGTGGTGGAGCATTGGAACAGGCTACCCAGGGAGGCTGTCATGGCATCAACCCTCATGGGGTTTAAGAAAGCACTTGGACAATGCACTTAGGCACACGGTGTGACTTTGGGGTTCTCCTGTGCCTAAACAGGAGTTGGACTTGGTGATCCTTGTGGGTCCCTTCCAACTCAGGATATTCTGTGATTCTGTGATCTCCCCTCCATTTCTTATTCTTGTTTTTAACTGTGAATCTGACACTGTATTCTAGACACTAAATGGGCCTGCATTTCTTTCACACAGCAGACTAGGTCTTAATTCCCCAAAGAGCAAATATTGCTGTCTGATGGAATTAAAGAGGATAAAGAACTGCATGAATGATCCCATCAAGGTGAGTACAAACTTTGAAAATTGCTCCAGCATTCATTTTTGCTGGGCTTTGCATCATGAATAGAAAATTCTAAATGTTTCTCAAGGCCAGTGGTTCCTCCTGTTCCCATTTGTGCCAGTTTGCTGGCTGTACTCCTAATTAATCATTCCTTTAGGCTCCCATTTTGTTCTGGACAATTGCTAACCTGTGCTTTCACCAGCTGCACTCTGCAGACTGACCCAGTTTGTGGGTGGATTCTGAAGGAGAGGATGAAGCCTTAGTAATGCATTCCACCACCTTTTGAAATGAATTCCCAAGTGCTTCAATCACTCTGCTCTAGGCCAAAAGCAAACATTGTTCTTACTGAATGAGATGAGAATTCCATTTACTAGTGCTGGGATGTTAAAATAGCAATATTACATTACAGGGGGTGTATTTAAATGAAATATTATGAAAATGTAGAGTCTCTAACCCTCTGCAGGAAATAAATGCAGTTTGAAAGGAAAGATGTCTGTGCTAAATACCATTATCTTCCCACAGTGTATAACTGTGGCTTGTCTTTGTGTAGGAAGCAAGAGTCAAGGGTGGTGACTCCCCTTTAATGCAGACTCAGCAAACATCAATTTGATTGTACAAACATGAGAAGTCTGACAGGCTCTTCCCTGACATGACAAAACAGACATTTCTTTCCTGTGAAAAGTCTTTCAAATCATACATTAATTAGCTGAAATACCTAAGGAGCCTTTGGAGCAAGGACTGGAACAAGGCAGGACTCACAGGATTGTGTCAGCCACAACATTGTGAAGTTAGACTCCAGCTTGCTCCCTTGCTGTCTCTGTACAGGAGAATAAACTTGATTCCTTTAGGGCAGAGTAGGAAATTGAACATTCCCATTTCAGGGTAAATAAATGTAGCGTGTAGCTACTTTCTGTGCTTTGTTGTTTTCTTTCTTTCATTTCCTTCTTTTCCTTCTAGAGTCACTGACAGAAGTAGTTTTCCAGTCATCAGTAAAGGTAGATAAGATTATATTTTTGTCCTCAGCTTCTTAACTTGTTCCGAATACAGAATGACTGAAGCTCACTGGATTTTGTCCAGAGCCTCTGTAGGACTTGTTATGCTCCTGGTCTCACTCTGGGTCAAGGATCAGGGCTGGACTGGCCAATAAATGAGTGACAGATGTTCTCTCTTAACCTTCTCCCTGCCCAAAGGGAAAGGAAATAAGAATAATAAGGAAATAAGAGAGAGAGACTAATGGGTTGGGAAAGAAAACTTTAAACTTTAGCTTTAATGAAAATAATAACAATAAGTGAAATATATACAAAACTAATATTGAACTCAACCCCTGATGGCAATGACATCACCATCACCACTGATGCTGTGACAGGTACTGGGAAGGTCCCAGACTGGACTCAGCAGCAGATGGGAACTGGATTTGGGAACACATGGATCAGGATCAAAGGGAAAACAGACAGTCCTTCTTAGACACTGGCCATGGAAGAAGAGGCTTGGCCCTTGTGATCCCTCAGCTTTATCCTGAAGATGACATCCATGGGATGGAATCACTTTCTGGTCAGTTTAAGGTCACCTTTCCTGTCCCCTCCTCCATGCAGATGCCACCTCTGACTTCCTGCATCCCAAGGTGGGACACAAGATTTAGCAGTGCCCTTGGTCTGCAGAGGAGCAAGTCTAAGGTAGAGCCTTTCTGCAGCCTAAGCCTTGACACTAACTGTCCCCATGGAGCGTTGTCACTGCTAGAAGCAGAGACTGTCTGGGAGAAGATGCTGTGAACTGCAGAAAGTGCAGCCCTGAGAAGAGACTGAGCTGGAAAGTCAAATCACTGAGCAGAATTAGTTCTGTTCTAGACCAGACCAGGACAATCTCACATCTCACACCTCAGTGTAGTGTACACTTCACTCTTTTAAGATCTGTCCCTTAATCTTTCTGCCTGTATTTCAGTATATATTGTCTGTTAATTTTTATGTTTTCAGACCATAATGTATTTTGACAGGATTATTGTTGTGGTTTTTTGTGCTGTACCTGGTGACTACAGCATGGTCAATCCCATGCTAGATGCTATCAAACATGACTAGAAACAGTAGGATCACAAATGGGAAATAGTACTACCAAGTAGATTGGTTTCCCTAATTGATTTGCATTGTGACAGAAATGAATGTGTCTGTTCATGGGGCTGTACAGAGATAGGACTTGCTCTGATATGACTATTTCTGTAATCACAGAATGTTAGGAATTAGAGGGGTCTTCTGGAGATCATCTAGTCCAACCTCCCTGTCAGATCAGGTTCACCTAGAGCAGGTTGCACGGGATGGCATTCAGGCAGGTTTTGAATGTCTCCAGAGTTGGAGACTCCACCTCCTCCCTGGGCTACCTGTTCCAGTGCTCCACTACTCTCATAGTAAAGAAGTTCCATTACTACTTCCAAAGATTTTTAATTAGAATATAATGATTTTGCATATAAGGTACTGATCTGGGATGTGAGGAGGCCTTGATTCTACTGTTGATGTCATCATAGACCTGTTATTTACTCACAAACTTATTGTGTCTCTTTTTCCTCTCCCTTTTGTCTGCCTTTTCCCTCAAAGTCTGTAAATGTTTTAGGACATGGGATTTTTTCCTTACTGAAAAGTATAGAGCAAACACAGTGCAACCCTGGTCTCACCAAAGGACTTTGGTAATTACCAGGTAACATTTATAATGCTCACAATTAAAAATATATTCCAGACAAGCATCCTCAACCCCACTTTTGAATCTTAAAGCAGTTATCAATTTCTGAGCTAATCCAGCTCTTACAAAAAACCAAAATAAATTGGTTTGTCTGTGTTCTTCTGTTGATGGTCTGGTAACTCAGCTCCCTGTGCTATAATGACCTGTCTGCAAATCTGAGGCTACTGTTGGGCAGCTTTATTGATGAAGTGGAGCTGCTCATGTTTGCAGTGTTAAGTGCACGTGTGAGTTATTGAATTGGAATAAAATACAAGGAGTCATATTCTTTTCATTGTTTTGAAAAGCTGGTTTGTGACCTTGCATACAAATCTCCTTTGCCATGTATAGGAGATTTCAGATTTCTGACCCTTACAAGAAGAAGCTGTTGCATGTATCATAGTCTTACAAGGAGTTTATACTAGCACTCAAAAATGGGCATTTTTGATGAAATTCAGTCATGTTCATTGTTAGCCATCTCTCTGGGAGAATATGGAAAGCCATGTCATTATCAGGCTTTCTTAGTGTCTTTTAATTATGTACAAACTAAAATTAATGAGCCATTCTGTGAGAGAAATCAGCAGTTTTGGGATATTTCTGTATGTACACTTCACAGATTCTGACTGAGGTTAGGTAGCTACTGTATCACAAATTAATCTTTCCAGAGGAGATGTCTAAGGAAATTAGGTGATTACTCTCTGAGAGTGCCTGTTTTTCTCTTATGTCTCTAGTAGCATTGTGGGCAATGAGCTCAGATGAATTACCTGGCACTGGGTGAGATGAATACCCTTGTGATGGGCATCTGGACAGGGGGACTTTGGGAGGCTCAGATCTGGAAATGCAGGATAGAGAAAGGAATCTGCCTTCATGGCTTTGAGGACAGTTTCTTTCTCTGTGAGCAACCAAAGTCAGAAGTTGTCTTATACTATGAGGAAGTTAGATACTGTTATTCCAAAGAAAGATATTTAAAATACTTCAGAGATTCTGACTGTCTCCATGAATGTGGTACACTGGGTGAGGTGGGTAAGTATATTTGGAGGTTTTAATGTTTATAATTACCCCTTTTTCTGGTCTGGGTGTGGGCAGTTTTCTGAAACACTGGAAAAAACCCTTATAACCCCATATGGTTGTTTCAACATCAAGTATTACAGAAGGGTTAACCCTGAACATAACTCATCTACAGGGCTGGGGTTTTGGAGAAAGTTTGCTCCTTGTCCTGGTTTAACCCCAGCTGGCAACTCAGTCCCACATAGCTGCTTGCTCAGTGATGTCTTAAGAGGCTTTGATTCTGTATGAGCACTGCTCAGCAGTGACCAAAACATCCCTGTGAGACCAATGCTGTTTCCAGCACAAATCCAGAACACAGCCCACACCAGCTACTGGTGAGAGAAGCAACTGTACCCAAGCCAAAACCAGCACACTCCTCAAGAACCAGTACTCATGTGAGACTGCTTCATGGAGCCAGAGTGAACAGTAATAGCTTATTGAAAACTTGAGAAATTACAATCACACAGGTTTGGAAAGTCCTCAGTAAAAGGTAACTTGATCCAGGGGGCATTAAATGATGTGGTAGAGATATCTGTTGTCATATAGAAGCACTTCTTGTTTTCTATGTTGCCAGCAAATGGGGCCAATGAAAAGCCAGGTAGTTTATCCCAAGGCAAATTAATCTTTTTTTCTTTTTCAATATTTCCTATCTTCTTGTGTTGTATAGAGAGGTTAAAGTGTTTGCAGAAAGAATAGACCTTTAAAAGTTCAGCTTAAAATCACTGAACCATTTTGTTTTAAGTTGGACTGCTAGTAATCCACTCCTGCCTAGAATTGTTTCATGTCTCACCTGAGCTGTGATTTATGTGGTGTGAGGATCTGAGGAGCCCCTCACGCTGTAGCTGGGGGATTAGCAACACTGGGTTACAACTGCATCAGTTCAAGATTTGGTTTGCACTGTATGAGTAAATCTTTACTTTTCATTGTCTTTTACAGTCTGTCTTTGAATTTTGGGCAGCTGAAGGTATGAATCAGAAGGCTAACAACCTTGGTGTGATGTTCAGGAATGTCCTAGGAGGTCAGACAGTTTGCTTTTGCCTGCTGGTTACCAGCAGAAGATGTTTGGTATATAGAGGTAGGTACCTCTGAAACACTCATGGAGATTCCTGTTGCAAGGCAGAGCTTAGAACAGCTTAGTCACTAAGTTATAGAGGAACTCCATCCTTTTACAGTGATCTGGTAACAGCTAACCACATGCCTGAGGTATGCTTCATTGCCCACAAAGGACAGGAATCACATGTGGACATCCCTCACATCATACTGTAGCCATTGCTCTGTAAGTGTCACTTATAAAAAGGACTGGTGAAAGTTGGCCCTGCTAGCAAACCTGATAAGTTATCTGAAGTTTATGTAAGCTGAGGGTGGTTCATAGTGGTTGGTGAGCAGGCTGAGAGGCAGGAGAGGTTGTATCAGGTACAAGAGGATCTAGATAAGGCTGGAATGAGAAAATTTCAGTCAGGGTTCCCATAAAACAGAGATAAGGATGAAGTGTTTACATAATGTGTCTTGTTATGAAACAGAGGAGGATAAAGATGTGGCAATGAGCATGGTGACTTTACTTTGAGGCCTTTTTGAGTTTTATGGCATTCCATTTTTCCCAGACACATGTAGCTGACCTTCAGAGTTAAGTCACCAGACCAAACATGCAGCTTTGCTTGAATTCAGTAAATCTATCCAAGTTGTTGTCACTAAACCAGGCTGTGGCTGTTCTTTGAACAAGCCTAGGGGCTGGGACCTTTCACCTAAGAGTCTGTTAGCATTGCAAGGGCTTGGGACCTTGACACTGACGCGGTGCTGTCACCACCACATGAAGAGGAACAACTCCCAAGGCTGTCATTGGTGATCACTAACCACCATGCAAAAGGTATTCCAGAATCACAGAATTATCAAGGTTGGAAGAGACCTCTAAGATCATCAAGTCCAACCATCAACCTATCACCATCATCTAAACCCATGTCCCTAAGACTAAACCGAGTCCCTAAGTACTGCATCTAAATGAAATGCTCACAGCACATCCCAGGTGCAATTCCCTGTGGGATGAAAGTAGGACAAGAGTGTTTCAGCTGGGGATGATCTGGCCTCAGAGAGATGGGCTTTGATTCTTCTAATGGATTTTCTACATCTTGAGCAAAAGTGATGGTTTGCCATGGGGGAAAAAAAACCACTTGGAGAAATTCCAATCAGCACGACTCGCAAGGAAGCTTCTTCTTAGTTTAATCAACTAAGTTGTCAAGCAGCCTTCACACATCTCTCACAGCAATTAAAGGAGGCCTTTTCCTCAAGTGAGGAAGGTGTTTGGTTAGGCAAGATTTGAGATAGAAAATATGACATGTTTTGTCAGGAGTATCTTTAAAACGACAGCCTTGCTTTATTCTCTGCTTTTCCCTCTGACTGCTGAGAAATGAAATGGCTTGTAGGGCAATAATTTAGCATGGTTTTAATTAGTTTGCTATTTGCCTCTGATTTTTTTGCTCAATTAAAAAAAGCTAGGTGTTTTGGTTGGTGGTTTTTTTCTTTTTGTTCTGGCAAAAGGGCTATATATCAAAATTCAGACACTGCCACAGAAAGTTGCAGTACATTTATGACCTTGTGTGATTAGTGATCTCTGAATCTAATCTTAAGGTACTTTAATGGACTATAATTATCTACAGTGTATAGTTACTGCCTTTCCTGAGATTGATTTAAAATTGCCTCAGGAGGCAAGTGCTGTGTAATTATCTGATAAGAACCAAACTTGATACTCTGACTGGAAACTTTTGGAAACACAAAAATAAATATAGTTCAGGACAAAACTTAGTGCTGGCCAGCTTCAGAAATGAAATCTGCTCTTGCAGGCTGTCTCTGCAGCCACAGATAAAGAAGGAAAGGGGAAAAGCTAACAGCTATTTTCAAGATATGTGCCTAATTTAGCAAACTCAGTGGAAGGTGGGCTTGCCCTCTGCCACAGATGTTCTTACAGAATGGTAAGGAGAAGAGAGGAAGGTGGAGGGAGAGATATGTGGGAATTCCTTTTTACCTGCATGCTAAACAATAGGTTTGAAAACAATATAAACAAGACAATTGTGTTTATGGAAATTAGGGACTGTTGGAATGTTTTGCAAGCACTCAGCAAGTTGTCCCCTGATTCTAAGAGTACAGTGCTCTGTGCTAACACCAGAGTTTCCAGAAGAAAACAGCCCCCACTATCCTAATGTGACATTCTCACTGGAGTTGATGACACAGCTAGGATCAATTTCAGAGCTTTCCCAAATTTATCACTTTTTTGGTATTTAACATATGGTGCTGGAAGCACTGCTGAGGGCAGCATCTTCTGAGAAAAGAACATTCAATTGCTTTCAGATATGTTATTTTTTAAAGATTTAAATATTTTTTAAAGATTCAACTCTCCTAACACTTTTTCTATTCTTTCAAAAGTCCCTTTGTTTTTTTGGACAAATCACAACAGTCAGAAATTCCTTGAGAAGTTTGCTGCCAGAGGCAGGATGGGACAGTAGACTCTCTTTGTGTGGTCACTGTACCAAGAATTTGGGAGTTTGCCTCAAATTAATGAGATGCCATCTCAAGCAATAATTGATTGTGTTTTATTCTAGGAATATGAAGATACATAGATCTCATCTGTGCTAGGAACAGTGAACTTGAAGGTGAGCTTCAGGATGCTAAGTTCTTGACTGAAGCTTTTTCCTTTCTTTTGCCTTGCTGTTAGCCTGCCTTGGTGTTCAGGCTGAAATGCTGTGTGTAGGAAAATGGGGTGTGCTGCTCAGCTGCAGAATGGGCCAAGCTTTCCCAACTTCAGCCCCAGTAATGCCTCATTGTCCAAAATGCTTTGACAAGTGTTTTTGTCAACTGTACAGTGCCAAAAATAGGTGTGCTGTGCATCCAGAGGCTTCAAGAGCTGACAGCAGTCAAGCTCAGGGCAGGAACCCTGTGCATGCCCAAGACCATGGTTAAAGATTAGAGATACAATAAGAGACCACATGGAGAAATTTCTTCTCATCAAATGGCTGTTCTGTGTGAGAGCACCTTTCCACTCCTTTTAGCCATCAATAATTTGTCTGATGGCTTATCTAAATAAATATGTTTTTATTCATTTTAATTATCTATCTGCAAATGATGGGATACAAAGGTATCACTGTGTTTTCAGGTGTGGACCTGTGGACAGCCCAGCTCAGTATCCTGTCTCTGAGAGGTACCAGCACATGATGCACTGAAGAATGATGCAGTATTATCTTCTGGAAGAAAGGAGTTCTTCTTTAAACTGGATGACTTGGTTATGTGCTGAAGACTTCCAGCAGTGCCACTGATAATTTTCTGACACAGAAGCTGTTGTACCTTCCACGAGGTAACTCAGTTGTGGACCTTTTCATGAGGAGTGAAGGTAAATCAATCAGGGAAATGGAAGCTGTTGGTTGCTTAAAGATCACTGACTGTGGCTAGGTTATAGTTGGTGTAGATGGGAGGCAGTCCATATGTATTTAATGCTTACAAAAATTTTCTTAAAGTGAAAGAAGTTAAAAGGTAAAAATCAATTGAAAAGAAGATGAGAGAGCTTGGAGGGCTTTTCTATCACAATGCCCCAATTCAGCAACTGGAGTGAGAGGGGGAAGGAAAAAAAAGAACCACTTCAGCTTAAAGTTTATTTTAGTCCAGCAGAGAAGTGAAAGAAAAATTTAGAGATGAAGAGGAAAAAAAACCCCAACAAAAACCCCAAAACCAAATCAAAACAAAACCAAAACCAACCCCCCAAAAAACAAGGCAAAAAGGGTCAGAAATAGATATTAGCTGGCAGTATGATATGAGATCTAAAAGTACTGAGGCAGAACCATGCCTGGCAGAAGAATTTTCTGATGTACCCCTGGAAGAAGCAACCTTTGCAGTGTTACAGGCCCCCACTGGTAGGTAAAGATAAAATCCCTAATAGTGATTCAGAAATGGCAACATGATTAAATATTTAGAAAGAACAACCCTCCTCATCAAAGCCCACATGTCATCTGGATATTTCCAGCTTGGTTAGCAATGACATCAGTTGTGGATCTAATATGATATTCAATTAATATAGAATGAGAGGATGGGAATAGAATGAACACTAGAGAGCATGGTTTACAGAAATAACCTCTTGCCAAGCAAGGCTTGGCTAATCATTATGAGATTACAAATTTAGGTGGTAAAGGAAGTGGTGAGTTTGATATATGTAGTCCAGCAGACTTTTGTAAGGCATTTAACCTAGTTTGCATTACATTCCATGAAAGAATTAGTGGCACCCTATCAGGGAAGTTCACATTAATTGAATTAAAACCTGGCTGATGCAGCTGAAGATGCACTTATTGTGGAATAACCATCAGATTTTTTTATTATTATTATTTTCTTTTTTTTCTCTATAACCAGAGTCAGTATGGATTAGGAGTAGGCAGAAGCTATTCAATATTTTTATCTAGAAGCAGAGCAAACTCATTGCAAATAAAACATAGAGATGACAGAGGAGCTGATGAAGTGATAAATAATGAGGTGGCTTGGGAATGATCTAGATAGCTTGACAATTCAGCCCACTCAAAATGAGTTTGTTTTAATATCATCAAAGTAAAGTCAGGCCACATTTATATCTTTTTTTTTTCCTTTTTTCCCCCCCCTTTTTTTTTTTAATAGCAATTGCTGTAGCTGGCAAAAACCAGACATTGTTCAGGGGTGTAAGCTCTTCCTAAGCTCATACATACAGGGCCAAGGAATTAAAGCAAACCTATGAACTAAGTTCCCTTCAGATTAGTGAATACCATTAAAAAAACTCCCAGAAAAAAAAAGCAACCCACCCCCAAAAAACCCATCACATAACAAACAAACAAAAACCCAAACCCAGAAGTAGTAATTCAAGGCTTCTCAGCAGCCCAGATAAAACTTAAGCTTTGCCATGATAAATGATCGCTGGCAGAGGTTGGGAGGAGTACGGTTGGAAGACATAAAAGGGTGTTTCAGGGGCTATAGAAGGTCCATGGGACCCGTGAAGAGCCTGATCGAAGCAGGTGATATGGGATGCTTGGTGGCATTTTGCTGAGGAATTTAGAGATGAGAGTGTGATGGTAAGGTGTTGTGGGGGTTTTGATGAGTTTTAATAAGGGTAAATGTAGAGTCCTGCATTTTGGGCGTAACAACCTCCAGCAGCGCNTTAGGGAGCTGGGGTTGTTTAGCCTGCAGAAGAGGAGGCTGAGGGGAGACCTTATCGCTCTCTTCAGCTACTTGAAAGGCCATTCTAGGGAGGCGGGTGTTGGCCTCTTCTCTCTTGTGACTGGTGACAGGACTAGAGGGAATGAGCTTAAGCTGAGCCAGGGTAGGTTTAGATTAGATATTAGGAAGAATTTCTTTACTGAAAGAGTGGTGAGATATTGGAATAGGCTGCCCAGGGAGGTGGTGGAGTCACCATCCCTGGAGGTTTTTAAGAAGAGGATAGATGTGTTTCTTCAGGGGATGATTTAGGGGTAAGAGTAGTGTAGGGCTACCGGTTGGACTAGATGATCTTGAGGGTCCTTTCCAACTGTAATGATTCTGTGATTCTGTGACTCTGCCTCCCAGCCTGCTTCTGGGAACAATCTTTCTACTATATGGTCTCTGGAGAGCTGGATGCCCAACCATGGCTTACTGATCTGCAGGGTGCCAATAAAGGTGCCAGCTCAGGACTGATGCTTGACATAAGATGGCAATGTGTGCTCACAGCCCAGAAGCCAACTGTGTCCTGGGGAGGCCACAAAAATGATCTGATGGCTGAGAGTCCTCTGCTGTGAGGACAGGCTGGGAGAGCTGGGATTGTTCAGCCTGGAGAAGAGAAGGCTCCAGGGAGACCTTTTTGCAGCCTTGCAGTGCTTCAAGGGACAAGAAGAAAGATGGAGATAAATTTGGTTTTTTATTATGTTTTTTTTTTTTTTTAGCAGTGTCTGTTGTGACAGGACAAGGGGTGATGGTTTTAAACAAAAAGAGGGAAATTTAGACTAGAGAGAAGGAAGAAATTTTTCACAGTGAGGGTGATGAGACACTGTCCCAGGTTGCCCAGAGAAATGGTAGCTGTCCCATCCCTGGAACCATTTCAGGTCAGGTTGTTTGGAGCTCAGAGCAACCTGATCTAGTTGCAAATGTCCCTGCTGACTGCAGAAGGGTTGGACTAGATGACCTTTGAAGATCCCTTCTAACTCTAACCTTTCCATGGTTCTATGCCTCTGAGAGACTTCAGGGAAGGAAAGTCTGACCTCTTCCCAGCTGAAGCTCCAGACTGGTCATTAATAGGGAAGTGAGAGGATTTCCCAGCAATGCGCAATGCAGTTCTGAAGTTTTTCACTGCAGTACAAATCCAAGCAGAGAGATTTCTGTTCTAGATAGATAATTTACTATCTGTTCTGAAGCAAATGTCACTTTCTTTGTATATTTACAAACAGCTGGGGATCATGAGGCAGCTGTTTAAGGAACTGTATTTACTTTTGGATGCAAACAAAATATTCAAGTGCCCTCCAGAAATCTCTATGCTCACACAAACATCTCCTCTTCTATATTATTTATGTGCATGAGGGTGCAGGTTGCTGCAGCTTGTTTCTGCCTGATACATTAGCTGTCTCTGTGTGACAGGCTCTCTAGATAAAGCAATCTGCAGAGAGTGGACACAATTGCTGGAGGGCCACTTCAAATTACTTGTTATGGAAAAAAAAATTATCTTTTTTCCTTTCTCTTAGATGAGGAAGGTGAAAAAATTCTCCTTAAACAAGACACAGAATCATAAAAGGGTTAGAGTTGGAAGGGACCTTCAAAGGTTATCTGGTCCAACCACCCTGCAGCGAGCAGACCATCTGCAGCTGGACGAGGTTGCTCAGAGCCCCAGACAACCTGACCTGGAATGATTCCAGGGATGGGACATTAAACCACCTCTTTTGGGCAACCTGGGATAGTGTCTTACCACCCTCCTTGCATAAAACATTTCTTCCTTCTATCTAGTCTAAATCTTCCTCTTTTAGTTTCAAACCATCACCTCTTGTCCTGTCACAACAGGCACTACTAAAAAGTCTGTTCCCATCTTTCTTCTAGGTCCCTTGAAGTGCTGCAAGGCTGCAAAAAGGTCTCCCTGGAGCCTTCTCCTCTCCAGCTGAACAACCCCAACCCTCTCAGCCTGTCCTGACAGTAGAGGCCTTTCAGTCATCCCATGATTTTTGTGGGCTCCTCTGGACGTGCTCCAAAAGGTCCCTGTGTCTCTTGTTCTGAGGCCTCCAGAGCTGTCCCTAGCCCTGCAGGTGAGGTCTCCCCAGAACACAAGAGAAGGGCAGTATGCCCTGCCTTGACCTGCTGGCCTTGCATCCCACAAGATGGTTGGCTTCTGGGCTGAGAGCACACATTGCCAGCTCATGTCCAGTTTCTTACCCACCAGTGTCCCCAGGTCCTTCTCCACAGAGCTGTTCTTCATCCCTTTATCCTCCAGCCTGGACTGGTATTGAGGATTACCCCAATGCAGGTACAGAAGCTAGCACTTGGCTTTGAACCTCACACGACACATCTAAAGATGAAGTTACTGTAGAATAATCAGATTTTTTAAATCTTTTTCTTTTCTCCATAATGATGGTCAGCATGGATTAGGAGTAGGCAGAAACTATTCCATATTTTTATCTAGAAGCAGAGCAAACTCAATACAGATAACACACAGATAAGAGAGAGCTCATAAAATGGTAAACAACAAGGAGACAAAATATTAGTTAGATTTTCATGAAGCAAGGAAAATTAAAATAAGCTTTTTGCCCACCTTGGAAGTATGTGATAAAAAGAAGTGATAAAGTTGATCCTCTTTTCTTTCCTCATGCTGAGCCCTGGCAGACACAGGAAGATGGACTTTTCTTCAACCTATTACCCAAAACCCCTTGCAGCCTTAAAATTCTCTCCAAGTCACGCAGAGTTTCTTGCCTACCAAGGAGGCTGTCATTGACCTATGTGCTGTTCTCATTGATTTTAAAAATACAGAGAAGAGGATACTCTCTCCTGGAAGGTTAATTAGTATGTTGAAGCTTTGTAGATTGCTACTCTCATTTTCACCACATTATTTCATGTTCACCTGCCTGACAACAATCTAAGGACTTTCCTTGGGCTTGTCAAAGGATAGGCTGGGAGACTAATAGAGCAGCATGGCTTTGGAATGCAGAATGACAATTTGTCAGCTTGGGTGAAAATTCTTTCAAACAGGTCTCAAAGATGTGTTAGAGGCAAAGGGAGCAACCTAGAGAGGTGACCTGATAACTGGTTCCAAAGGGTGGGGAATTGCCAGAGCTACATCCAAGCATTCCTGGGTTGCTTGACTCACACCACAGGAAGTTTGGCCTTTCACCTCTGAGAGAATGATCATGTCATGTTTTAGTAAACTCAGATTTCTCAAAACATGATTTTTTTGTGTGTGTGGTGGTTTTTTAATTAGGATTTTTTTAACCCTTGCAGCTTCTGTTGAGATTAGAAGGAGGTTGTAGATGGACACTTCTCTATGGCTTCTGGTTCTGGCCATATAAAGATAGTGGAAAAAGATGAAAGTAGCTGGGACTTAATTTAATGAGGAGGCTAAACTACTCCTTAATCAGCACTTGGCAGGTGGGCTGGAGATAGGGCTTGCTCAGAGAAGCAAATGACAGATGTGGGAATTATGGCACTGCATGGGGACCACAAGGTAGCCTGAGATGGGGCCTGTGAGAGGCAGAGGACTTGAGCCTCTCCTATGGAAAGAGCTTTGTCACATGACCAGCAGAAACCTCACCTTCCTCCCTCTCATGGCTGCCTTAGCATTATGGTTGTGTCCATCTCATGGGGTTTGGGTCTCTGTCCTAAAGTGATTGACATGCATCTAGTACTAACTAGTAGTTAGTGCAGCTGCACTAACCTTATAACCTTGGTGTTCTGAGACAGCCTTGGTTTGTATTGACTCAAACATATTATAAATTTGGGTTATATCCATATTATCAGAGGAAAATTTTTATGATTACATGACAAGATGCCAGTAACAAAACCCACCTCCAAACAATCTGACCCCTATGAAAATCAGCAGTATGTGCTGAGAAAAATCAATAAGTAATTTGCCCAGAGAATCCCAAAGAGGATGCATGTTTTTGGAGACTTAGAATAACTTTTGCTTATTGATTCTTAAAATCTCCTGAACAGGGAGAAATGTAAATACAGGGATTCTGCTCCTCTGGAGTTCAGTGGAAGGAGGAGGAGGAGGATCAGGCCTGGAGCTGGCAGCTTTGGGATTTAGAAAGGTATGCTCTGCTGCTTAATGAAACTCTTTAATTAGAAAACTTTGTCACAGCCTATATGTGGCTTGAAGGCAGTTTTATCAAACAGGCAAAATAATTCTTTCTAACCATTAAAACTGATTGGTATTCTTGGCTTTGAAGGGAGAAGAACATGAAGAGTACCAATAATGAGAGCTGGGCAGTGTTTGAGGAGTTGCCTTGTTGGACTCTGCTTGAGCCTTTGTCTTCTGAGCTTCTTGTGGCTTCTTCAGGCAATTTCCCACCTGACAAGGCAAAATTCAACTGAAATAGTCATAGCTATGTATTTTGACTGGTTTTGAGTCAAGATTTTACAAAGCCAGAGTATTAAATCAGAACTAATTTAACTCCATATGACCATTTGTGGAACCATGCCTACTTCTAACCAGCTTAACTGTCTAATCACAATGATTATTTATTTTCATTTTAAAAGCTTCTGGTTCTGTCAGAGACTGTGGAATATCTAGTGCTAATACAATCTTATGTTTCTCAGAGTCTTTCTAGAGAAAAACAAAGGAAGTATGAATTAAGAACACAATTTTTAAACAATTTTGTGCTATTTTAGCACAAATTTAAACAAAAACCTTGCCTTTTCAATGCATTTTTTTGTTTGTTTTGATAAGTAAAACCTCACATTTTGCATGTTCTCCCTTATTCATACTGCTGGATAGTAAAGGACAGGAGGGGCTGTCCACATGTGAGAGTGACAGTCCTCTTATTCTTAAAATTCCAAAGGAACAGTCTTGTGTTATTTCTGAAGTTTGATTTTTATTTTTTTCTCAGGTGCAAATGTATTCAAAATAATGAAAGTTCATGTGAGAAGGAACAAAAATGACAAACACACCCTTCTCCTGTTCTTAATGTTGTTATTGCTTTTCCATTTCAGTTATTCAGCTGTGTTCTTGATTTAGTGTAGTGCTTGATCTCATTTTACTACTGGGTACTTCATATCATCATCCTCCAAAACTCAGGCTCATTTCCATCACATCATGAGACTCACCTCAGACAGAAACAGGTTAGGATATACCTCTGTTTATAACAAAAAATAGTGCTGTTTAAGGGACATGTAGATCAAAGGGATAAAGCAGAAATTGCTGCATTTGGATCTATTTCTCCATTTCATTTGGGGTTCTTTTGAGGTTTGAGTTAATATCCAAAACTACTCTTTCTATTAAAAGGTTAAGATAAAACTGTCCTGCATAGGGATTGAACAGATTCATAGTGTGGTCATAAAGGAAGATCATTTAGGAGATTAGGAAGAGTTGTTTCTGAAAGGATTAATTCCACCTCAGTGCCATTCTTGTGGATTTTATCCAATCAGATGCATAGGGTCAGACTTTTAGAAGATATGTAAGAACCAAGTATAACAGAACTTGCACAAGAGTTTTGGAAATGCTCTGTGACCATCAAGTCACCCCAGGGAAGGTTTAGGTTGGATATTAGGGAAAATTTCTTCCCTGAAAGGGTTGTCAAGCCCTGGAAGAGGCTGCCCAGGGCAGTGGTGGAATCACCATCCCTGGAGGGATTTTAAAGTCAAGTAGATGTGGTGCTGAAGGACATGGTTTAGTGGTGACCTGGTAGTGTAACAGCTGGACTTTGATGATCTAGAAGGTCTCTTCCAACCAAAACAATTTTATGATTCTACGTTCAGCATAGACTTACCCTGTAGACATATTTTGTGAAGCTTATTAGTATGATAGGGTTTCTTTTTGACATGTGGCCCAACCTAATCAGAATTTCCTTTATTACTGTTTGTGTCCATTGCCTCTTATAGTCTTGCTGCAGATGTCTGAGAAGTCTGTCTTGATCTTTATCAGATAGCTGAAGTCTTCCCTTCTCCAGGTTAGACAGTCACAGCTCTCTCAGCCTGTCATATGTCATATGCTAGGCGCTCCAGCCCCTTAATATTTGTGGTCCTTCACTGGTCTCTATCCAGTATATCCATGTCTCCCCAATATTGTGGAGCTTAGACCTGGACAGAGAGTTCAAGGTGTATCACAGAATCAAAGAATCATTACGGTTGGAAAGGACCCTCAAGATCATCTAGTCCAACCGATAGCCCTACACTACTCTTATCCCTAAATCATCCCCTGAAGAAACACATCCATCCTCTTCTTAAAAACCTTCAGGGATGGTGACTCCACCACCTCCCTGGGCAGCCTATTCCAATACCTAACCACTCTTTCAGTAAAGAAATTCTTCCTAATATCTAATCTAAACCTACCCTGGCTCAGCTTAAGCCCATTCCCTCTAGTCCTGTCACTAGTCACAAGGGAGAAGAGGCCAACACCCACCTCCCTAGAATGGCCTTTCAAGTAGCTGAAGAGAGCGATAAGGTCTCCCCTCAGCCTCCTCTTCTCCAGGCTAAACAAGCCCAGCTCCCTAAGCCTCTCCTCATAAGGCCTGTTTTCCAGACCCCTGACTAGCTTAGTTGCCCTTCTCTGCACCCTCTCTAGTAGCTCAATGTCCTTCCTAAACTGCCGTGCCCAAAACTGCACACAGTACTCGAGGTGTGGCCTCACTAGTGCCGTAGCCTCACCAGTGCTGAGTAGAGAAGGATCACCTCCTTCAACCTGCTGGCAACACTCCTCCTAATGCAGTCCAGGTTACCACTGACCTTGTTTGCTCTAAGGGCACATTCCTGGCTCATGTTCAACTTGGTGTCCACCAGGATCCCAAGTCCTTCTCTGCCAAGATACTTTCTGTGTGGTTGGCCCTTCAGCCTGTACCAAGATAATTCCACCCTTGGGGCAGGAGTTTGCACTTTCCTTTATTGCCTTTATTGAATTTCAGGAGGTTCATATTGGCACATTTTTCCATTCTGTTGAGGTCCTTCTGAATAGTAGCCAGACCATTCAGCATATCAGCATCTCCTTCCAGTTATGAATCACCAGTGAATTTGATGTGAGTGCACTCTACCCCATCAGCCAGGTCATTTAATAAACTCATTGAGCAATATTGGCACCAGTATTGATCCCTGAGGGACAGAGATTCATTTTGCAAGTTGCCTTTTTGAAAGAAAACCCATGGAGTTTTTCAGTGACTGCTCTCTTCATGGACAGCCACACCAGACTAAAGACATCAGCAGCCTCTCAGATGTAAAAGGTGAGTGCATTATGCTGCACATTCTTAGCAATAACAAAACATTTCAGTCTCTCAGAGTGTTTAAGAACACACAGCACTAACAATTTTGGCAGATTTAATGCATTGTTTTTAATGTATATCTTTTCAGGAGGTCTGTGTCAATATTTGAGAATAGACTTTCCTTAGCAATGCTAAGAAACCCAAACTGACTCAGCAGCTCCAGGGTTCCAGCTCAGCCTACGAGGTTAGGGGGACTGAATGCTGTGCCCCAGAGATTTATCTGCTCCTTGCCCCTTGGTCACACCAAATAACTTCTGGGAATCTTGTCTTGAGGTTACTCACAGGATTATTTAGGGAGAGACAATCTTCTGTTAGTGTCTTGCAATGGTGTGTGGTTCAAGATAGAGTATAGCATTTTGAGAAGTAAGCTCAGGAGGCTTCTCTCTACTGATATGTAAATTTTGGAGAGAATGTTTTGCACCTCAGTAGAGTTCCTCTTTTTTATGGGGCAGTTGATGTGAGTGGAGGTTTGAATGAGTTCATATTAACTTAAGGAGATTTTTCATTTATTTTTTTTCTGAGATTTTCTCTTACAATGGAAATCTTTTGAGTTTTAGGAAACAAGCTACAAAAGAACCATTCAACAGCTGGTTTTCACTGAGACACTTTAAACAGGTAGGAATGGTTAGGAAGAGTCATTTACCACAACTACTATTACTACTGTTAAAAAGTCTTCAGCTAAAAAAGATGTCGTGAACAGGGACATCTACAATTAGATCAAGCTGCTCAGAGCCCCAGATAACCTGACCTGGAATAGTTACAGGAGTGGGACATCTACCACCTCTCTGGGCAACCTGGGGCAGTGTCTCACAACCTTACTGTGAGAAATTTCTTCTTTATATCAAGCCTAAATCTCCCTCTTTTAGTATAAAACCATCACCTCTTGTCCTGTCACAACAGACACTGCTAAAAGATCTCTTTCCATCTTTCTTCTAGGTCCCTTGAAGTACTCAAAGGCTACAAGATCATCTTCCTGGAACCTTCTCTTCTCCAGGCTAACAATCCTGACTCTCTCAGCCTGTCCTTACAGCAGAGATGTTCCAGCCTTTGCATCGTTATTGTGACCTCCTCTGGACCTGCTCCAGCAGTTCCATATCTCTTCTATGCTGAGGACTCCTGGTCTAGGGAATCCTCCTGTGGCAGGGGGGTTGGACTAGATGATCTTCTGAGGTCCCTTTCAATCCCTAACATTCTGTGACTCCAGAGCTGTCCCCAGCACTGCAGGTGAGGTCTCCCCATTGAAATCACATGGTTATAACAATATGCTCTGTGAATGCTGAGGAGCAGCTTACTTCTGACAGATTGTGCAGAGGAGTCCCAAGGTCCCATGATGCCCCATGGTTGTGCCATGTATAAACACCTCAGGCAGACATTGGGCTAAAATACTTTAGAAAAATGAGGTAAATGGAAATTTCTCTTGCCTGTCCAGCTCAGGGAGTTATAAATGAAATATCCATAGTATTTATATCTATTATGTTAAAATTGCTGCCATACATCTCCTGGTGCCTTAATAACAACAGCAAATCAGACTTTTTTTTTCCACAGAGCTGGACATTTTCATCTTGTTGAGTTATTTCTTTGTATTTTTGTTTTTATATTTCAGTTTGTACTATTAAACCAGGCTGTGGCATTTTGCTAAGTAAGAAACTAAGGCTCCTGATTTGTGTAACACCTATCATTATTTTAAAGCAGGCTGACAGCTTTAATAAAACCTTTTTGCAGAGAAAAAAAAAGAGCTGTATTTCACAGGGTCCAGGGGGAAAGCAGGCATCTCCATTCTCCATCACATCCTGCATGCTCCTGCTTAGCATGTGGCAGTGCTGAATCAATAATTGCTGCTCTCACCACCTCCAAACTGCCTCTCAGCAGCTGGGAATTTAAACAAGTAACTCCCCAAACGGTGCAGCTTCTTCCCTGGTCTGTGCAGGCTTGTTAGCTTTCTTCTTCTCCTAATGCCTTATAGGGAGTGTTGTATGCAGCTCATTCCAATAAATGCTTGGCCCTGTGGAATTTTCTCCAAAATATTTTCATAGAATGATTGAATTACATAATGTGTTGGTGGGAGGGGACCTTTCAAGGTCATCTAGTCCAGCCCCCATACACTCAGCAGGGACATCTCCAACTAAATCAGGTTATTCAAAGCCCCACATAACCTTACCTGGAATGGTTCCAGGGATGGGACATTAAACCACCTCTTTTGGGCAACCTGGGGCAGTGTCTTACCACCCTCCTTGCATAAAACATTTCTTCCTTCTATCTAGTCTCCTCTTTTAGTTTCAAACCATCACCTCTTGTCCTGTCACAACAGGCACTACTAAAAAGTCTGTTCCCATCTTTCTTCTAGGTCCCTTGAAGTGCTGCAAGGCTGCAAAAAGGTCTCCCTGGAGCCTTCTCCTCTCCAGCTGAACAACCCCAACCCTCTCAGCCTGTCCTGACAGTAGAGGCCTTTCAGTCATCCCATGATTTTTGTGGGCTCCTCTGGACGTACTCCAAAAGTTCCCGGTGTCTTCTGTTCTGAGGCCTCCAGAGCTGTCCCTAGCCCTTCAGGTGAGGTCTCCCCAGAACACAAGAGAAGGGCAGAATCCCCCTGCCTTGACCTGCTGGCCTTGCATCCCACAAGATGGTTGGCTTCTGGGCTGAGAGCACACATTGCCACCTCATGTCCAGTTTCTTACCCACCAGTGTCCCCAGGTCCTTCTCCACAGGGCTGCTCTCCATCCCTTCATTCCCCATTTTGGCAACTAATGGCCCAGGTCCCTGATAGAGGTACTTCTGCATTTTTTATTACTGTGCTTATGGCACTGCAGTTTCACCACTTTTGGTTTTGAGCATCTCCATCATAAAAGATCAACCTGGTAGTTTCACCAGAGGGAATGTTCCCTGCTTGCTGTTTTGAATGGACACATTGTGTAAAACATCCAACAAAATGACAAGGTATGTATTTGTGTCTTCTGACACAAAAATTGATAATCCTCCTTACTACACTGTACTTGTCCTTGCTTGCCACCCAAACACATACTGGGACAAAGACCTGGTTTGTTTAGTGCTGCTAGTTTCCCAGTCTTGACTCAGATGACTGTACTGTGCTGACCATTTGCTGTATGAGCTATAGAAATTGGAAACCTTGGCTCTAGGTCTCCAAACCTTGGTTTGCACACAGAAGAGACCTCGTGGCAACATAACTGTTAATAGCTTTGCAGAAAGAAACAAGCACTGCAAGGAAAGCCTGTGACAGCCTGATCTGCTCTGGTGTCCTGGTATTAAGAGGTAGATGGTGCTGTTGACCAAGAAACGATACTGCAGAGACTGCAGAGTTCCTGCTTCCTCAGACAGACGCCCACAGACAATTGCAATAATTATGGCTCAGAACTCCTTGGAGATCAGCAAGTATTATTCTGAGTGGAGACACTGCCAGAATTTAAAGTAGTGTTATTATGATTTTACAATTAGTAATATGTGAGTTGTTGTTTTGGAGGAGCCTAATCAACTTCACTTGGCTTCTCAAGGTAAGTATGAACTGCTTCTATTTTGATGGGTACAATCCTGACCAGAAAAATCTTCTGAGGACAGCTTCTCCCAGCCAGAGGAAATTTCAGGTTCCCAGACACATCTAGGAGATGCAGAGATAAACCAAAAATATTGATTGCTACAAAGAGGTGGTGCTGTTTCTGAGTGGCAGAGTGGCTCCCTGCTTGACATTAATTGTATGTGGTCTTACACAAACACTCAGAGGTGCTCACCACACTTCGTGTCATTGCACATGTTAAAGGTGCACTAAAGACCAGCCCTTGGTCAGTAGGATTGCTATTGAATATAAGCTTATTTCTCTATACTTACACTACTGAATATCACTTTATGACTTGTGGGAAAAGGAGGTGACATTTAAATGTGAAGTTTGGTATTCCCAGTGGCAAGTTAAACCCAGCAGAAGAAAAGCTGTGTGTTTACAAAGAGCTCAAAGGAAACCAAAGGTTGGATTTGGTAGCTGCATCAGCAATTAATAGTGTTCCTAATACATGATTCACAGACTGGTATGAGTGCCTTGAGACTGCTGTAACCATCAGGAAGGCTGTTCATGCTAACAGGGATGTGCACTGGGGCAGAGCAGCTGATGGTTTCAGACAGGACCCTGCTCTCCCTCTGCCCAGCTCCAGAGTTGGATCAGGTTCCCACACATAAGGAACATGGCCAAGGATACACAGGGAGCTGAACCTAGAAAGGTCCTTACCTTCTCATAAAATAATCTAACCTTTTTACATATGCTCTGTAGATGCTATTTTTATGGTTATGAGATTGCTAAGCCCAAATGTTGGTGACTGATGGAACCTAATAAACATATCAGGGTCTTTTATTTGTCATTACAGAATCAAAGAATCATTATGGTTGGAAAGGACCCTCAAGATCATCTAGTCCAACCGATAGCCCTACACTACTCTTACCCCTAAATCATCCCCTGAAGAAACACATC
>VWZX01005204.1:692913-835525 GCA_013399015.1 Galbula dea | reverse complement strand
CAAAATGCAGGACTCTGCATTTACTTGAGGGTTCACTTGGGTCACATTTTTGAAGCTTTTCTCTGCAGTGATGTCGTTTTGTAAGAACAAGCCTGATCTGTTCACGCAGTCACAAGAATTCCTGAAGTGCGAGCTTTGAGAGCCAGCTGTCAGAGCTGCACTTGGCACGGCCAATGCTGCCGAGGAGGAGTTCACTGCAGGTTTGTGTGAGCTGCATCCATATCAGGAGGGTGTAGCTGAGGACTCTGGTTTTATTCCTCTGGTTGAATAAGTTCTCTGCAAGATACATGTGAAATGCTGGAGAATTTTTCCTTTATCTAGCCCTCCTTTAGCCTGTCCCAGTTTTTTTCAGAACCAGGTTAAAAGCGTTAACTGTGTAACAGGAAAAGTCATCACTCATGATAAGTCTCTAAAACAAAAATACTTCTACAATTCTTCCTTCATCTTTCCTCATTTCTAGGTTGCAGGGGAGAGGAAACCATGAGGATTCAACTTGAAATTTGTCTCAAGGCTCTGACACTTCAGTCTCTAACCGGTACGTGCAGTTTTAGGGTGGAAAATTCAAGGAGATCTGTAATTTCAAACTAAATGCTTTTCTTGAGCACAGTGCTATTTTTCCCTAGGAAATAGAATTATGCCTGTTGATTTTAGCTCTGATTGTGTCAACTTCATCTTAGTATTAACAGTGATAAGAGAACAAGTTCTTATTCTGAGGTTTAACCCAAAGAAGCAAGAAAAGATGATTCAGTGATCATTTGACAATAAACATTTCAGAGAAGATTCAGGAGGAGGTCACTGATTTATAACAACATACAGTTCTATTTTTATTATGTTTTTTTTTGTTGTTTTAAATGTGATTGTGGAAAGTGGATTTGTAAAAAGCCAATTCTTTTCATTAACAGCCTTTTTTAGGAAAAAAAAAATATTAAACCAGTCACTTCAGTAGAAAAATGACAGAGGAGTGGTTCAAAACCATATTTCTACCAGAGCTTAACAAAAGTTATTCATCATAGAAGTACTCCAGGTTGCAAAGCTCCCATTTCATGAAGCAATATACAACTAATAACCCCTTAAGGTTGTATGCTATAAATCCTGATGAACCTTTAATGACAGCATTGACTGTTACTGAGTGGGTAGTTCTGGGCATGTAGACCACAGTGGGCTGAAGACAGGACACATTTGAGGAGGGAAAAAAAAATCTAGATAGAAAACTAAAAAGGGAAATATCCCTTCTACTTCCCTCCTGTTCTCCTCTTATCCCCATGCTTGCATACAACCTTTCATGTCTTAATTGATTTATAAGTGGGCAAACATCACCTGGATGACTTACTTTTGGAAGTATTTTAATGCCTAGAAAGTCCTTAAGCAGCTAGATTCATAGCTGGCATAACTCTGCACAGTTCTGCTGAAGTCAGTGGATTTATAATGACTTGAATAGTTAGGAACCACGTTTAAAATATGCACCTACAGAACTCTGCTGCTATCAACTCAGGTAAAAAAAATGTTCCTTTGGGTAAATCTCAAGCTAGAAGATGAAACACCTTTCACCAAGAAAACATGGTGAGTGGTCAATGCTGAACCTGTCAGAGGTGCTATGTGTCTCCTGCATATGGATAGTGTGGTTTAGGAAGATCTTTTGGAGGACCAGAGTGTGGGAGACCAAGGGGAAGTCATGTTTGACCAACCTGATAGCCTTTTATGAGGACATAACCAAGTGGATAGATGATGGTAGAGCAGCAGATGTGGTTTATCTTGATTTCAGTAAAGCATTTGACACTGTCTCCAACAGCATCCTTGCATCTAAGCTGAGGAAGTCTGGCCTGGATGATCAGGTAGAGAGGTGGATTGTGAACTGGTTGAAGGATAGAAGTCAGAGCTGTGGTCAATGGGATGGAGTCTAGTTGGAGGCCTGTGTGTAGTGGAGTCCCTCAGGGGTCAGTACTGGGACCAGTACTTTTCAATCTATTCATTGACAACCTGGATGAGGGGACAGAATGCCCCACTGTCTTTGCTGTGGATATTTTGCAAACAAAACCTCCTAAGCTATTTTGCTGGAACCTCTTGAGCAGGTTAATGCTTATGTAGAGAATCATACCTCTCAGACAGGATGGTGAATTGCTTCCTAGGTGGTGACAGAGTTGGTCATGGAGGTCCTTGCAGTGTTGTCTCCCATAGGTTCCAGAACCCCCAAACCTGCCTTGTGGTTGTATGTGACCACTACAGTGAACAGAGGATCCATTGCTATATATTATCTTAAATTGGGCACAAACCACCCTCTACCTGCTTTAGCTACCTAAAAAAAAGGTCTTGTCTGTGTGACTTTTCACTCCTGACTCTGCAGGAATAGTTTTTACTGACCAAGTAGAGTTATCTTACCTAGGTACAGTTTGGTCGATCCTGCAGCATGCTGCCTGAGGTTGGTGCTGGGACTGTATCACCTCCACCTATGATACTAATGAAGACATCTAAGCACCAATTGGTCTGTGTACAACAGGAGGAATCTCCAGGAGAGTCCAAAAATCCCCTCTTGTAGAGCTCCTTTAACACTTAATGCTTCCCTGTGAAGCTGGCTAAGAGTTTAGTCAATCACCTCATCTCAGTGCAGTTCATTGATTTAGATTTGTCTCATCTCAGTCTGTTTCATCCATGGAGAATTTAACCAAGTGGGTAGGGAGTGTGCAAAGGCACAGCTCTGGTGCCCAGGTACAATGTGACCATAAGTCTCATTTTCTCCTTATGACTTAAATCCCACAGATCCAATTGTTTTGTGCCGACTGGGAGAAACCCCTCAGTTATCCTGTGGCACATCACACAGCCCCTCTGAGGGAACCCAAGAAGATGGCTGGCAGACAAAACTAGAGAAAAGGGACGCTGCCTTCTTAACCTTGAGATCCCAGCTACAAGGTGAAATGACTAAAAAGACATCTGTAACACTAAGTTTTCCCTGAAAGTAAGTCTGGAGGAATTTCCTTCACAAAAAGGGTTGTCAATGCTGCCTGGCACAGGCTGCCCAGGTGCAGAGGTGGAGTTACCATCCCTGGAGGGATTGAAAAGACATGTAGATGTGATGCGGAGGGACATGGTTTAGTGGTGACCTAGCAGTGTTGGGTTAATGGTTGGACTTGATGATCTTAAAGGTATTTTCCAACTAAAATGATAGTATGAATCTGTGATTCTAAGTCTACTTGCTGCCTTGCAGTGGACTCCAACCATGTCACTGGCTCTCTGCAAAGAAGCAAACTTGGAGGAGTCAGACCTGGAGAAATTCAGTGTCATTTCAGGGTCTAGCCAAAGCACTTCCATGAGACTGATTTACATTAGGAGGTATCACAGAGGCCTTTGTACCAAAGGAAAGAAAAAAAAAAACAAGAAAAAAACCCCCAAACCCTTCTAAGGAACTTAAAATACAATTTGTGTGCATAACACAAGCAGCATATGTGAGAAGCAAAGCTCTGCACCAGCAGTAGCCCCCCGTGCTCATGCTGCTTGTCAGCCTTTCCAGGATAGTTGGCTAACAGTGTCATTTGGGAATTTCAAGTAATACTCAGAATTCCTTTGAACATAATGTTCTATTAGCTGCAACTTAATTGGATCTGCAGGTCAATGTGAAGTGGATTATCACAGCTGAGGAAAGCAGCAAACATGCTGCTCGTGCCTGACACAGTAGTAAACCTCTTCTGAAAACAATGTCATTGGAATATTTCAATGTAATAATACATCCTATATGTCTTAGTATTTCAATAGTAGGCTGTGCTTTCAGTATTCCATGAATAGATGTTTGGAACAACCACAAATTGCATTTAATTGTCCCAGATATCTTCTCTTGTAGTTATTCTTACTCTACTTTGGAGTGAGTAGACTGGCCTCCAGCATTTGTTTGATGTCACTTCAGAAGCTACATGTTCATGTGTGTACATTTTAATATGCTGAGCTTAGCATCATAAAGATGAGTTTAAACAAAGAGGAGGAGAATTAAGAGATGCTCTGAAAGGATTTGTAGGGCATAGCTAAAGCTCCTGATTTTTTTAGCTCGATTTTTAAGCAAGAAATGCTCAAAATCTACTAAGCTTCTGAAGATTCCCAAGATATTTTGTAGATCTCCATCTACACCTGATCTACTGGATGGTGTCCCTGCCTGGCAGGGGGGTTGGAACTAGATGATCTTTGAGGTCCCTTCCAACTCTGATAATCCTATGATCCTATGTTTACTACTTTTCCTTTGCTCTCTGCTTAGGTGGTCTTTTTTTTCTTTGTTTGGTTTTGTTGGGGTTTTTAGTTTTCTTTTGCTTTTGCAGGGTTTTATTATTTTTTTTGTTTAGGAATTTCTATGAATTTATATTAAAAAAAACCCCCAACCCTAATTCTTGTCATTTCCACTCTTGGTTTCATCTCTTTCTGTTGTCTTCTTTTCCATTAGATCTTTGCCATCACCTTCTTGCTTCCTTCCTTTTATTTTGTTTGTTCTCTGTGGAAACAGAACCCCCAAATAAATAAAATCCTAATTGTTCAGCATGACTCCAGATAGTATAGTAGCAGGATTTTAGACTGTCAAGCTGCATCCACATGCTCTGTACACAACTGTTTTGTTGGTGGATTTGACCACCTTACTAATTAATTTTCCTAGAGGTGAGATCAACACTGTGGCCTCAAGCAGCTAATTAGAGAGATCTAGGGTTGAAAACATGCATCTTACCCCAATTTTCTTCCTTATTTCTTAACCCTGCATTGGAGTGCTTGTTGAAGGCAATGAATTAATGCAGCCTGAAAGCAGCATCAGTAAGGATGTTTGTGCTGAACAGCTCAGCGTGAAGAGAAGTGCACTTCTTGGAGCGTGAAGTGATTAGGCCATGAAAGGGTCAGGAAGGCCTTACCTTTGTGAAGAACTAATGCACAGTTAACAAGACATCTTGCTGCCTCCTATTTTCCTGAACCATCATCTCTTCCATCCCTACTAAATCAGTGCTATGGATTAATTCAGCTTAGTGTTTCAACTTGGAGGTCTACGAGTTTGCAGAACTTCCTGTACTTCCATCCTGCCCAGTAAGAGATGGGGATTCTTGCTGTTGCTATGAATTTGCAACTTCCCTGTCAATTGAATGAGTGTAATCATCAGCTTCCAACAGGCAAAAATTAAGAACAAATGCAGCCTAGTATCTAGGCTCCACAATAATTGATGCTGGCTGTCTGGGTTGTATTTTCTTTACTGAGGACCTTATTGCAGAGCAAATTTGACAAATGAAAACACTTGCTGAGACTTTATTTCTGTGGCAATTCTCTGTGTTTTCCTCCACTAGCAATATAATATTTTTATTTGTGAAGGGAAGAACTATTGTTCATCCTAGTTATTTGCCTCTTAGAGCTGAAGTAAAAATAACTGATATTCAGGACGCATTAAAATGGAAGCAGGTGGAAAAGAGCAGCTTCTTAAAACAAAAAAATAGAGAAAATTTTGCAGACTTACTCCTGGAAAACTGCTGCAAGGTATTCAAGGGATGATTTAAGGTATTGGGATATTTGGCTCTTTTTATCTTGCTAGACATCTTAAAAAGTTAAAACATGCTTTTAAGAGTTCTGTTTATTTGCATTACTTGTAAGTATGAAGTCTAGGTTTTTTGTTGTGCTGGAAATGCATAGCAGAAGACATGCTTTTTTTTTCTGGGCATATGAGACAAATGAGGAGATGAGATATATTGAAAAAACTTGGATGACAGTATGTTTTCCAAGCTCCCTCTCTTAGAAGATCAATTAGCCTCCAACCCTCTTTTCATACCAGCCTTTAGGAAACAGATGATTCGTATGTGGCTCCTGGGAGGTGGGTGGGCAATACCAAAAAGAACTGGACTCAGTCTGTCCAGGGGTACTTTTTGTAAAGTGAAATAGCCATGGCTTGTAGCTGAGGAGTTGAATCTGAGACAACATTGTTCTGGCCTCACAATTTGCTGGCCTCTTCTTGGGAGGGGGATGAAACCAGAAATATCTCATTTATTCCTTCCAGCAAAAAGAAACTTATCAAACAAAACCTTACATGGAACTGCCCACAATAAAGCATGTCCCAGCCCAGGCAGGGTTGGGGACCTCGGCGCTCTTGCACCCTTGTGCTCCAACAACTGCCATCCCATGCCATGTCCTCTGCCTGGGAGATGCAAAAGAGGTTTGAGATGTGGTCTGGCCTGAGCCCAGGAGACAAACTCATGCAAGGTCTTCACCAGGTAGCCAAGCTGAAGGGATCTTAGGAGTAGCAAGAAGTTTGTAATCCCTCAGACCTAAAGGTCCTGTTGTAATGCATCTGGTTTGGGTATCATAGCAATGTGAGAAGCAAAAATACATTTTGAAGACAGTGACTAATTTGCTTCTACCTGATGTTAATGCTGATTTTTCTTTTGAAGACCAAAATGTCTGCTAGAAAAAAACAGATCTTACTGGATCTTCTTTACTGTTTTGTTTTGTTTTTAAAGTAATAGAAATGGTCAAACCTGGAAATTTCCATCACTCTCCAATATTGCCATAAGTTAAAAAAGGCATTTAGAACACAGCAGTTATTAGGAAATTTTAGTTTATTCTGCCAGCATTTACAGAAAATGTAAAGGTAAGTCTTAAAATAATAAAATTATTGGTCATTTTACAAGTATAAAACAAACTTTATTTGAAGTCTTGGGTTTTAATGTGATGAAGAAATGATTCCAGTAACAACCTCAGATACTCAGGCACTGAAACATGATTTGAGGAGTGCTACTATGCAATGGGGCATTTTTAATTGTCACTCCACAACCCTCTGTTAAGAAACATTAAAAGGACACCCTTTTCAGTTTTTCTTAAAAATAAAATAGATTTATTGGAATTCACTGGAGCCCAAGTTCTTCCATTAGACATGTCTGGAGCTATTCAAAGCTTTCAGATGTAGCCCTGGCTGTTTTACATTTCCTTTTATTGAACCTTATTAAGCAACCTTAAAGCCATGGGGCCTGACCTGTATTACTGAATTAAGATTATCTCCCCAATTCCTTTGGTAAACTAGGCATTAACCAATCCACAGCAAAAGTGGCATTTGCTTAAAGGTGATTCAAAGTATATTTCTGCATTTCATGCTTTGCTGTCTGAAGTTTCCTTTCATGCATTGTTGTCAGAGCCTGTACATTTTGTCTGGTTTCAAACTGTTTAAGAAGAAAGTCTAATTCCAGAATAAAAACTGTTGGTGATAGGAAAGAAAGGAAGAGGACAGTTATTCTTCACTGTCAAGCATAATGCATAAGTCATAGTTGGTTTGTTGGGTTTTTCTATCCTCTCCCTGAATAGTATTCTGAGATATTTATATTCTCAGAAGTTTTTAATTTGAAAATGCAGTGACATAATCAGATTGTTGTTTTTTTTTTCCCAACAAGCAGGTATTCTAAAATAGCTCTTGAATACTTAAGAGAATAAATTGGTAGATTGGCATCCCTACATTCTTTCTGACTGAGATTTTTTTTAAGAAGCCAGAGGGTAAATATGATATCATTTTGCTCCTGAAATTCTCTAAAGGGACAGGTTTTACTGCATTTACCCTAGAGAAAGCAAGCCAAGGCTGTTTCACCTGGCTGCATGTAAAAAGGACTAAATTATTTTGATTTTATTCAGCTACCAAAAATTATGGGTTTTGGTATTTTGTGTTACTTTGTGTATCTCTGAATCCTCACAGAATGGTTTGGGTGAGAAGGGACATTTCAAGGTCATATAGTCCAACTCCTCTGCAGTCAGCTGAGACATCTGCAACTGGATCAGGTTGCTCAGAGCCCCTGAGATAACCTTCACTGACCATCTCTCATTTGTGTTTTCCTTCTCCAGGGGGATTTATGCTTTGTCATAGCTGTTTCCTTGCAGGTCCCATTTTGGGGAATGCTGCCCATGGCATGACAGCAGAACAAGGAAAGCCTTTGCTTTTGTAACAGAGAATAGTCTAAGGTTGGATTCATTCCTCTTCATTTGATCCTCTTCCTTGTAATAAAATAGTTTACTATGTAAGCAAAATTCTTTCAAATTTCTTTTTTTAGTAGGCTTCTATGAGTTTAAAAGTACTTTGTAAGAAACAAAACAGCTACAATCTCATTAAGATCTGTGAAACTGGCACATATGGGGAGATTTAACACCTTTTGAAGTATTTCTTATGATAGTGACATGTATTAATCAATTGTCTCTTACTGTGGTGTGAACAATGAGATGAGTCTGGAGTCATAGCAGGGAAGGATGTTAAAAGCTGTGGTGATATTTGCTGATAAATTTGCAAGAGTTGCAGTTGGCTGTAATGCCACCCTCACCCATATGCTTCACTGCAAATTAATGTGTGGAGTGACTGTCCCACCCATCCCTGCCCAGAAAGATATGAGAGTGCTTGGTTTGAAAAATACAATTGTGCTTCAGTACCTGGAGGTCTGTCTGCACATCTTAGTGTTCCCAAGAGGTCAGGACTTATTCCAGTCTTTTTCAATATCTTCAGCAGTGACATGGATGAAGGGGAGAGAGTAGTCCCTCAGCCAGTTTGCTGATGATGCAAAGCTGGGAGCAGTGGTTGACACCTGTCAGGCTGTTCTGCCTTTCAGTGAGACCTGGACAGGCTAAGAGTTGGGGGAGAGGTACCCCATGGAGTTCAACAAGGGCAAGTGGAGGGTCCTGCACCTGGGGAGGACTAACTCAGTGGACCAGGACAGGTTAGATGTTGGTCTGCTGGAAAGCAGTTCCATGGAGAAAGACCTGGCAGTGCTGGTGGACAAGAAGTTCATCATGAGCCAACAATGTAGCATTGTGGCCAAGAAGGCCTGTGGTCTCCTGGGGTGATTTTAAGAAGACTGTGGCCAACAGCAGGTGAGTGAGGTTCTCCTTCCTCTCTATTCTAGTGAGGCCGCATCTGGAGTCCTGGGTCCAGTTCTGGGCTCCCCAGTTCAAGAAAGGCAAGCAACTACTGGAGAGAGTCCAGCAGAGGCTAGGAAGATGCTGAGGGGACTAGGGAATCTCTGGGAGGGGGAAAGGCTCAGAGCCCTGGGGCTGCTTAGCCTGGAGAAGAGCAGCCCAGAAGGGATTTGCTCAATGTTGAGCAATATCTAAATGCTGATGGCAGGAGGCTGGGGCCAGACTCTGCTCAGTGGTGCCCAGGGACAGGCCAATGGGCACTGGGCACAAACTGGAACCCAGGAGATTCCCTCTGAACAGGAGTGAAATCTTGTTTGGTGTGAGGGTGCCAGAGCCCTGGTGCAGGCTACCCAGAGAGGTTGTGGAGTCTCCTTCTGTGGGGAGATTCCAAAGGCACCTGGAGGTGATCCTGGGCAAGCTGCTGTGGGTGACCCTGCTTTAGCAGGGGGCTGGACTAGTTGATCCCCAGAGGTCCCTTCCAACCCTCACCATGCTGGGATTCTGTGGATTTTTTTGTTGTACCTTGCCAGGTTGCCATGCTGTATAAATGTACTTAGTACCAAATTTTCTACAAGTTATAAAGATAGAGCTCACCTTAGGAAACAATTTTCTCCAGATTATCAAGGTTATTTCCAAACTTTGGAGGAAAAAAAAAAAAAAATCCTCCAGCTCAGTGACTAATACTTCTATTAGCCAAATACACAAAGCAAAGTATGTCTTAAGTTGTGTGCTTTGCTGGAAATTCAAAAAGTGATGTCTCTCCTGAGGCCTGTGTAATTCATATAGCACTTTAACCTGTGATTAATTACAAAGGGAGCGGAAGCTTTGCTCCTTCCCACTTGTGCTTTCATCAAACCCAAAAATCCTAAAGTAAATCTCTGCTAGGCAGTAAGAGACCCAAGTGACTTGGTAGGCTGATTAAAAATCAGCCATCCTGCTGAGTCTTGAAACAACACTGGGTGAAATGAGGATCTCTAGAACAGAAACATCTACCAGAGATCAATGCTGTAGAAAGTAACTTGTTGGACGTTTTTTTGTTTGTAGGGAGAAATGACAATGGAAAAGCAAAAGAAGGTTTCTGCACCAGTGCAAAAATGATCCATGGGAGACCAGGTAGGACCTTTTGATTTGGAGGTAGTGTTTTTTGTTGAGGATTGTGAGCTTTTGATGTGTTCTGGGGGTGGGGTGGAGAGAGGGGAATGGCAATAAATGTCGTTGAAGCACAATCTTTAGTTAATGTACTAAAGAAGGAATCACAAGTTAGTGAGTTTTGCCATGCAGGAAAGCTCCTTGACTGGTGTTTGATGTGTGAAACTTTCTTGCTAGAGAAGCACCTGTGAGCAGGGAGTTGCTGGCACTATCAGCCTAGTGAGAAACTAGAAAACTAACCTTACCACAACAAAACCCAACAATGTGATTTGAAATAGATTTCTCCATCCCATAGCATACTGCTGTTTGTATGTTTGTGTTCCAGATGCTTTCACAAAATTTCAAGGTTGTTAGAATAATGTGGCATGAAAGGCTGGTGGTGTCCAGTGACAGGACAGGGGTCAATGGGCACAAACTAAAACCCAGGAGGTTCCATCTGACCAGGAGGAGAAACTTGTTTGCTGTGAGGGTGGCAGAGCCCTGGCCCAGGCTGCTCAGAGAGGTTGTGGAATCTCCTTCTGTGGAGAGATTCCATCCCCACCTGACAATGATCCTCGTCAACCTGCTGCAGGTTCCCCTGCTTTAGCAGTGGGGTTGGGCTAGATGATCCCCAGAGGTCTCTTCCAACCCCCACCATGCTGTGATTCTGTGATGAAGGAGGGAAGGGAAGAGCAAGGTTTCTTTCTGGATTTTTGCTTAGGTTATTTTTAGCCACTTTCATTTTTTGTTAACCTATTTCAGCCAGAAAGTACATCAGCTTTGCATGGTGGAAGAGATATGTACAGATCAGGAAAGGTTGTTCCCTGCCTTGGTTTTGCAGTGGCTATAGCTCAAGAACAGAAGTGAAAGGACATGGGAACCTAAGACTCATCTTCTTGTGAATGGAGAGTGGAAAGATCCCAATGTGTAGGCTGAAATGGAAAATACTGGAGTAGTTTGCCTGAGAGGTGGTGAACAGAGCTGAGTTCTTCTGGGGGGAGCTGTGAAAGCAAACTAGAAGACCTCTGGGAACCCTAACTCCTTTAAGTATGTTTTACCCATCACAGCATTTCTTTGCAAAGGGTTAGGGTCTCCAAAAGCACAAAAAATTGTTGCTCTTCCATTATTTCCCCCTCCTCAGTTTTTTGCCCTCATAGATTCTAATAACATCATTACTTTCAGCAAGAGGTGGGAGTGGAGAACCATAAACATTGAGGCTGTGGGGCTTGTCTCTGTCTTTAGATCCTGGTGGAGCTGCCCCAGCTGTTCCTCACTCCCATGGTCCTGCACATGCCTTTAGGGCACAGCTGGGCACTTAACCCAAAGTGCAGAGCTTGCTCCTTTCAGCAATATTCAGGGAGCTGAAAAAGGAGATGAGAGAACTCACACAGGCAAAATAAATAATAAAAATAAGTAAGGAAATGGTTTTGTGTTTTAGTTTTTGGAACTGTGTCGTAAGAGCAGCAGCTGGGGCTGAGCAGGGGAGGGGGAGAGTCCTAATCAACATGCTCATTTTTCAGTAAGCCCCAGATGCAGATCAAGAAATGCAAAGTTTGTGCTGACTAGGAGACAAGGGCCTCAGTTCTCATCCAGCAGAGAGTAAATTAGAAAAATAATGATGAAGAATAGCAATTTCTCTGAAAGCATTTAATGCCTGGCATATCTTTTTGTAGTTATTTTCTCTCTGCAGATGAAATCATATGGCCTGGGACTTGGTTTGGGAATGTTTCATACACCTTAGTTCCTTACCCTGCCCATAGGGCATGTCCCCTCCAGCTGATAAGCATGAACCTCTTCTGGAGGTGGTGTTTTTCAAGTGATAAGGAGGTGGGTTTTTTTAACTGCCTTAGGAGCAGTTGAAAGAGAGAGGATAAGCAAAATCCTAAGGGTGGCATTCCCAGGCAAGGAAAATGAGAAACTCATTTTGTTTTCCCACCATTCCACTCATTTGGTGTTTGATGGGGATAGACTTTTTAGAGGGCCTGTTGTGATGGGACAAGGGGTGATGGTTTGAAACTAAAAGAGAGAGGTTTAGACTAGACAGAAAGGAAATTTTTTACACTGAGGGTGGTGAGAGGCTGTCCCAGGTTTCCCAGAGAGGTGGTTAATGTCCCATCCCTGGAACCTTTCCAGGTCAGGTTATTTGGGGGTCTGAGCAACCTCATCTAGTTGTAGATGTCCCTGCTGACTGCAGGGGGGTTTGGACTACAGATGACCTTGAAAGATTCCTTCCAGCCCAATCTATGATTCCATGGATAGAAGGAATTCAGTTTTAGGAGAATGGTTATGAGTAATAAATCAATAAATCAATAAATCAATATATCAATAACAAATCTCAACAAGCTTCTCAGACTTGTTCTAGTATTACCCATGCCCCAAGCAGCCCTGACACTGAATCATGGTTTCATTTCAGTGTGAGGGTAAATGTGAAGTTAGTAACAAAATCTTCATCTTCAGTCTCTAGTACTTTGACCAACTTTATGTTAAATCTAGGTGTCTTCTCTCTGTGATACATTCTCTGTCTCACCTAACTAATAACAGAGCTAGGTAATGTTGATAGGCCAATAAAGAGCATGGATTTACAGAGAGATTGCAGGTTCTTGGCCAGTTAACTGCTGCTTATTTTATATCTCCACTGCTCTCTACATTACAACATGGGCTGCTCTTCAGTATATCATGGAAATGCAAAGAAAATATGAAGAACTGGACTCCTATATTTCAAAGCCTATAGAAAGCACCAGCTCTCTCTGTGTGTGTTCCTGGTTTCCTCTTTTAAATTACTCTCAGCATAAAGCATGTATTTACATTCAGATCAGAAGCATTCACAAGAGGCATGCAGCTGTGGAATGTGTTACATATTGTAATTATAAAGATATATTTGTTCCTTTTTCCCTGTGAATAGATTCTTGTATTGATTTGTTCTTACTTCTGCACACCTATACCAAGGTGATGGGGAGAAGGTTGATTTTATGTGAAACGACTTTAATTGCCTTATCTCTGGGGAAGAAATACAGTCATTGGAAACCTCAGTTATCAGTTTGTAACTATTTCTTCCAAACAGACTGAAAGTAATGATCCAAAACACTTTTCTTCTTAATTAAGACTCTGGTTATAGATGGTTACTTGGGTGCTTGGAAGGTCTGGGGAAAAGAGCCTAGAAAGTTCAAGGAAAAAAAGGTAATGTCAAGCACACATTATTAAATTGAATGAAAGCTAAAGCTTCTGTAAATTGTTTGGAGAAAGAGTTGTCCAGCAGATTCAAAGGAGTCTAATGAGTGCAAACCTGGACAAAAGCTGGAGTTTTTTCCTTTAAACCAACAAAAAAGAGCCAACAAAGAGTCAAAAGACCAAAAGAGAACCTACTCAATTTTCAGGCCCAACAAAAAGACCATTTTTTGAACACTGTGACCCTCAGGTTTGGCTCTTGTTTCCTGGCCACAAATGAAGACAAAATCCAATTGAATCAGTAAAGGAGGCCAGTAAGGCAACCATGAGGTGTGTCAGTTGAGGATGAGCTACATAAGCACGGACTATTTGTAGGCTTTGAACTCTTTTGGTTTGTGGTTTTTAGGGTTGTTTTTTTGTGGGGTTGTTGTTAATTGGTTGGTTTTTTGCTTTGTTTTTTTTTTTTTTTTCCTGTTTGTTTTTACTTCTAACACCTCCCTTTGAGGTAATGAATGCTAAGAACTATTATATGCACTGTTGGTTATTTTTTATTGAGTTGTTTTCAGTTATGAAATACAAGAGGGTCTCAAATTACTGCAGCAATGTGGCTATTGTTGCTACAAAGTTTTTGGTTCTTAAGATAACTATTATATTTCTGTTTGGTTTAAAAATATTTAGAATGTGCCTATTTAAAAAGAAAATAGAGGAAAGGCAAAACAAACCCTGTGTTGGACCTGACATATTGACCTCTGAAGATTGGAATCCTCCACAGACGTCCTGCAGTGATATTGAGTGGGGAGAGCTGTACAGAAATGCTGACAGAGGATGTTGCATCAGATAAATAGATCAATTTTCTTGGCAGAATAACAACATTTTCCCTTCTTTGATATGGGGCAAATGGAATTGCTGAGCTCTGTTCTCAGCTGAGATTGAGATACATAACTTGAGCCCAAAGCTGCTCTCTATCAGAAGTTTGTATTAACAAAACCCACCAAAGCTTCTCTGCTTTAAGTACTGCTACTACTGCTATTTAGGTGTGTGTATGTCTGTCTGGAACTACAGCTTGAACAGCTCTTGCTTTTTATCCACAAGGAAAAAGAGTTGAGTCCTCTTACAGGAAACACTTTGATGGACAATGCTTGCTCTTCTGTAGATCAGATGATGAACCACATTTAAGGTTCTCTGTCTTATACACCCAAGAAGCACCTGTCACGATACTCTCTCATTATCCTTCTTTCCCCCTCTTGGGTTTTCTGATACTGTTTTTATTGTTTTTAAAATTTATTTATTTATTTCAGTTACCTTAGTCACCTTTTGGCTCAGATGGTCTCATCTTGCATGAAAATTAGATTTTAATTAATCTCTTGCAAAAATGTCTGCCGTGTGTGGATGATGTCACGTTTCCATTATCTAACCCTTTATAACTGATTATAGCCTAATTGAATGTACTAGAGGAAAAACGGCAGGATGTCAGGATAGAAAGTTCATTAAGGAAAATCAATTTGCAAGGCTTTAAATTGCATTAAGGGCTACCCCTTTAAATCATCTAATGTAGTTCTTCCTGATTTGGGAAGGTAAATAGGCACATTGTGGAGAAATATGTGCACGAGAAGTGGTAGGTTTTGTGGGTAAATTAAATTGCAGATGACTGAAGACAACAATTCCATTATCAATGACAAGCTGCCAAGGTACTTGGAGCAATACTTTGCCAAGTGCCTTGTATTTTCCATTTCTTTGTCATTCAAAAAATAAATAAATCTTGTTTGTAGGGTTGGACCAAGATGCATCTCATTTTCTCTTAAAAAGCCAATAAAGAAGGGTTAATGAATACCGACTCTGTTACTTACTTTCCAGGATGGATTTGGCAGCCCCTTTACATGCCAGACCGGATGTTCTCATCTTTTTTCAAGTCTATAAACAGTAGAAGATGCTTATAGTCATATTCTTGGCATCATCACCAGCTGGATGCATTTCAATTAGTGTCTTTTGTGGTATTATACAGTACCTTTGTGAGTTTAGTAAAAGCAATCAGTAGGAGACAACCTTACCTTGGTAGGTAACTCTTGACAGTTATCTGAAGATGTGCTGTTAAGGTGGTGACACCAATCTCATGAAACTGGTGTGTTTCTGTTGGGGTCTTAGGGACAGCTGCATCTACTCCTGCTTCCTGGGTGCCCAAGGGAGATAATTTGGGAGCAATTCTGGAAAGGGAAGGTAAAGATGGTATTGATGTGCCTGGCTGGTATTGGGATACCACTTGTTCTCTTCGTGACTTCTGAGCTTTGGTACCAGGCAACAATGGTTTTGTTCAAAAAACACAATAAAGTGACAGAAAACCCCCATGATATTACAAACTAAATAAACCAAGTTTCAGTTCTGAAACAGAGGCTTTTATCTCCAGCTTCTTGATTTCTTCTTGGCACTATTTTGGGCTGGATTTTGAAAACATTACATGGGTTGGTCCATCTATATCTCTTCTCCTCTGACTTTTGGCATTCACACATTCCCAGAGCTTCAGTGGGACTCCTGATCAAGACTCATCCCTGAGGTAAGGGCAATATGACTAGGCAGCAAGCTCTGTTGTGTTATATGAGCTGCTTACATGGTGCATGACAACCTTTGATGGAAGGATATGACCCAACCCTTTATCCTTTTAAATGGTGCCAACCATTTAACCATGGACATATTCTATACCTGCCTTTCTTTGTCCATGATCTCATGTGTAGCAGAGCCTGACATGGTCTTCCTGAGCATCAATGGGGATGATGAACCCAGCTATCTCAGTATGCTAAAACAGACCCATGGTCTACTGTTTAGAGTGATTTTAGGTGAGATAATTAATTAGGACCTCAAGGGAAGAAGATGGTACATCTAGCATAAGTTTTAAGTCACATTTTGTCACCTTCCCAGAAGCTGTTTAAAGAGTGGAGAAGTTGGTACAGTATGTCTTCCTCTTTGAGATGGTTTATAGAGAGTTTTAATTACATTGGAGATCTCTTAAATGTAATTTTGTATGATGGCATCTGGTACAAACCGGATGCCTTACTTTGATCTCCCGTGGAATAGAGGTTGACAGTAATCTTCAAATGAAGAGTAACATCAGCAGAAAAACAGAGATGAAATTAACATATTGGAGCATAGCTTTTCTTGTAATCATCCTCATATTAAATATGGAGGGGAATGTTCTGAAAATCAACTTTGCATTTTGAACAGCGTTAGTGGGGCTGAGTTGCCCTCATTAGCTATTTTGTATGAAATTTGATGAGAAAACTGATGCTGACAAGCTCTGGCAATGCATCCTTTTTTATCCTGTTTTTAATCATATTAGAGCATCTACTAAAAAAAAGGTGAACAAATTGAATATGGAAAATAAAGATGCAATTTTCTCAGCCTTTTGCTCCTTGTAATGGTACCAGAATGAAAATCGTGAGTGCCTTTTCCTTTACTTTCAATTTGCAACCATATTTTCTGCATATTTGAGATGATTGAAAAAGTATCTTGCATATTTTTACAATGAATTTGCATTTCACATACAAAACTTTGACCAGTTTTCTTGTAAATTCCACAAGACTGTAAAGCCCTCTAATTTTTTTTTCTCCTTCCAGATTTTAGAACATTCCTAGTGTCTTTGCTGGGTGTAAATAAGATTCATCGACATATGCAGCTGCTCACTTTGATGTGTTATCATCCCACAGATGAACTCACAGTAAACATTTTCATTCTGAATATGTTCAATTTTAGGATTTTCTTTTTTAAACAGATACATATTTGTGAATGTTAAAGAGGGAGAAGGTAGTTTTTGTAATTCCTTGCATTTATTGTGGAAACATCTAAATATTCCTATAAACATCAACTGAAATCTCTCCTAACTGAAGATTTTTATTCAAAAAGGATATCATATATATTTTGTGTGTCAAAAGCATCAATTTAGTTTACCCCTGATGGTAATTCCAGGGTAATTCAGTAAAGTCTTTGTTTCAGGAGGCAGATGCTGCTGGAGAATTTCTGTGGAAAAGGAGGAGGTGTCCAGAGAGCAGAGAGAAGCCAACGTCCTTGTGTTGATAGCTGCTCTATCAGATGGATAGAGGTGAGCTTCACAAATGTTGATTGTAGTTAATGATGATTTTTTGTTGTTCTTTAATAGAAAATGTAGACATTTCACAGCCAGCCTCACCAAAACAGTAATTTAATTTAGGATAGTGCTCCTCATTCAACAGGTACTACCACACAGAAGAATACTGTTGTTGAAGGTTGGGGTTCAGAATTTTGTCAAAGAAGGATGTTGAGCAAGAATAGCTACCAAGAACTTTGCTCAGGTCTCACCAGTGCAGCTGGACCTAGCCTAAAACCCAGTGAAGATGTCAGTGTGCTTTCAGTGATACCTTCAGTAAAAGGGCACTTGGGTATTCTCTATCCTTTCCATGACTCCTTTCATCACAGTATGATAGTCTCCAGTCTATGCCATGTACTGGGCACTTGGCTATTATTCCCCTTGGGTTTTACTAGTTGTCTATGATAGACATGACAGTGTTTGCAGCAGGGAAACAGAACAAAGCACATGAGGAACTTGGTGATGTGTGGTTTAAAAAGCGGCTTTGTGTCATTCATTCCTAGGGCAATACCTTGTTTGGGGTTGATAGAGGGTTTTTTTTGGAGGCAGGGGAACACAAATACTTTGTTTTCATGTAAGCTTAAAAGACTAGCTGCTGTGCTAGACCTAACTGGGTCACCACTAAACCACGTCCCTCAGCAGTGCATCTACACAGCTTTTCAATCCTGCCAGGGATGGTGACTCCATCACTGACCTGGGCAGCCTCTTCCAGGGCTTGACAATCATTTTGGGAAAGAAATTTTTCCTAATGTCCAACCTAAACCTCCCCTGATGCAAGTTGAAGCCATTTCCTCTTGCCCTGTCATTTGTTACTTGAGAGAAGAGACCAACCCCCACTTCACTCCAGCCTCCTTTCAGGGAGTTGTAGATGCTGAGGAGGTCTTGCCTGAGCCTCCTTTTCTCCAGACTGAAGGACCCCAGTTCCCTCATCCACCCCTCACAAGACTTGTGCTCTAGAGCCTTCACCAGGTTCATTGTTCTTCTCTGGACATGTTCCAGCACCTCAATATTCTTCTTGTAGTGAGGAGCCCAAAACCAAATCCAGGATTCAAGGTGTGGCCTTAACAGTGCTGAGTACAGTGGAATGATCCCTGCCCTAATCCTGCTGGCCACACTAGTGCTGATCCAAGCCAGGATGCTGTTGGCCTTCTTGGCCACCTGGGCACGCTGCTGTCTTATGTTTATCCACTGTCACCAATACCCCCAGGTCCTTTTCCACCAGGCAGATTTCCTGACATTGAAGACAACTATAAAAATATGTGACCAGGCAGCCCAAGTTTCTCATTTTCATAGGAGTCAGAAACATCCCTGAGAAATAATCTTAGCAAAAAAATGGGAATTATGCTTGACCTCCTCTTTGCAACTGAGAAATTTTTTCATGCAGTGGTTGTTTCTTGATGAGCATGAAAAAAAGCTAGAGAAATACAGAGCAGAGCTGCTGCAGAAAAAAAACAGAGAAAGCCTAAGAAATGAGTGGGAAACCAGATCTTTGTTAGATTTGGGGCACAGAGTGGAATGCTAAGAAAATCCATTGTGTACTTTCTTTCAGGCTGAAAGCATACTGCAATTTAGGCAATGAGAGAAGCTCACGTTCCATTGTGCCAGTGCTGCTGCGGTTCTGCTGCTCGAGGACAGCAGAGAGAGGGAAGCAATCTGATAAATGAAATGTAACCACCTGATGCATAATTCAGCCTTGCAAGGGCAGTGTAGGAAACCTGTATCATATCTACACAAATTAATCTGTCTTAGGTTTATGACTGTCTCAAGGCTTTCTCTTTCATTGTCAGTTCAGTCACAGGTATGGATGTGGTGATTATTTCAACTGGAAAGTTCTTTTCCCATAAGTAGTTTTGAAAGCTGCTGTCTCACAGTAAAACCACTTCAGTGAAGTATGCTTTCATTTTGGAGTACAATAGCAACTGTCAGTTAGAAGCATCATTTGTTTTGCTTTGTTTTGCTTTGTTTCTATTATTTGGGTATTATTATTACAGGAAATAAATTGGTATGTAAGCAGTCAGTGCCAGATGTCAGGACTTTCATTTGTCACTTAAGATGCTGGCAGCTCTGAAGTGCATCAGGCTCACTGATACCAGTGATTGTAGACTCATACACCAGTTTGGGCTGGAAGGGACCTTCAAAGGTCATCTAGTTCAACCCTAGATGATAAGCAGATGGTTAATAATGGCTGTCTAAAATCATCTGTACTCTCAAATTGTGACAACTTTGTAAATGCAGAGAGGAAGAGGAATATTATGACACTTTGCAGGAGGGCTGAGGCATAGAAAAGTTTGGTCTCCTGCTCACAAAGACATCTGGGTGCGCTAATTGCAGACACCAAGATTAGTCAGAGACACCTTGTCAGCAAGCTGTCATGAAAAAACTGAATTTTTGGTATCATGCAATGATGAGGAGTGGGAAAGGACCTCTGGAGATCATCTAGTCCAACCCCCTGCTCCAGCAGGATCACCCACATCAGGTTGACAAGGATCACCTCCAGGTATCTTTGGAATCTCTCCACAGAAGGAAACTCCACAACCTCTTTGGACAACCTGGGCCAGAGCACCCTCACAGGAAAGAAGTTTCTCCTCATGTTTAGGTGGAACTTCTTATGTTCCAGTTTATGCCCATTGTCCCCTGGCCTATACGTGGACACCACTGAGCAGAGTCTGGCCTCAGCCTCTTGCCCTCACCCTTTGGATACAGATCAGCATTGAGAAGATCACATCTTTGGCCAATGCTGGAGTTGACTGTAGACCCCGCTAGAATTGATTAATGATAAAAAATTAGTATAATACATTATAAATGATAATACAATACTTGTAAATTTATAATTATTTAAATATATATGGTATAACAACTTTATAATACACATCTGGGTAGCAGAGGCTCCCTGCAAGGGTGGGGGAGGGCAAGGGAAGAAAGATTGATTTTGGGGTTGGTGTTAGGGATTTTTGTATAGAAAGAATGAAGAGTCTATAGATTCTGTTATCTTTAGGGTAAGACATGCAGACAGAGTGTCTGTGGCTCTTATCCCTCAGGCTATCTGAAAGGTTATGGTTGTTCTCTGTGCTGTGAACATCCATACATCTCATTCATGCCTCATTGTTCACAAGCAGGGTCATGGCTTTAACATCCAGAGACAGAAAAACGTCCTTTTGAATTAGTCCAGTCCTTATTTTGTGCTTTTTATCTAGTTCATTCCCCATCAGAAAGGGTTTTTTTTCTAGAAACAACAGAAAACAGCAGATAAGGGAGCAGGCTACAGCAGATGCAACCATTTGGTTTCTGTCAGCTAGACAAGCACTTGTTCTTCCTCCCTAATTTAATGGCAAAAAAAAAAAAGAAGTGAACAAACCCATGTTTTCATGCAGTAAGTTCCTTCAGTGCTGAAACTGATAAAACTTTAAACAAGCATCCAGAGCCAGCAGCAATGGAAGAAGGAAAGGGACTCTCTCTATAGATACCAAATGGAAAAGGGAAAAATCCTGACATTACTCAGTACAATAGGGAGAATTTGTCACAAATGTGTTTGAATTCAGGGAAGAAAAGTCTTTGGAGGGTGGTTAAAGGGGATACTGTGGTTTACATTTGTGGTGGGTTTAAGGGCTCTTCCCAGCCCCCCACACACAGCAGGTAAAGGAGAGACTGGATTGGAAGTTAAAAACTAAAAACTGCTTTAATAATAATAACAGATATAAATGAAACAAAATATAAACAGGTACAGGACCCGAGATACTGAACCGTCCCGATGCCAGCTCCCAGTGGAATCAGCACAAGCAGTCCAAAGCAGTGAGATAGCACCAGTAGGTTTCAGCACAGGCAGACAGCACGCAGCTCGGCCGAAAGTCCCAGCAGGAAGAGAGCTTCCTCGTGGTCCCAATCAACAAAAGTCCCCCGGAGAAACCCAGCATTCCCCCGGCTTCCCCCCCCACTCCCTCCCGGGGGGGTTTGCAGTGTCCTCAACTCAGGAACTTCAGGTTTCTTAAAGGGACAGTCCAGGCAAGGGGTGTGTGTGTGTGTGGGGGGGGAACTAATAATGGTATTATGTACGTGGTGGTGGAATATCCTTTTAGAAAATACAGTTACTGAACAGAATTAATTCTGTTCTAATCCAAACCATAACAACATTTCTGCTCAGGAAGTGCCTGAACTACAGAATGACAAAAGCTGGGAATATTCATCCTGACAGACTTTTGTTCTGTCTCTGTATGGTTGTTGGTCTCATATTGGTAAGCAGGTCCTCAGATGGGATGAGCACCCTGACAGTTTGATAATGGCATGACATGGAGAGAGATGAGTAGGAATGTTCTCAAAATGATTAATCTTTATTAATCTTAACACTGTTATTTAAATTTTCTGCACATGCTTCACTTTCTGCAGTATCTGCTATAGGAAGTAAGCAGCTGCCACCCACTAGCCTAGTCAGTCAGGGTGGGCTTGGTGTTCTTGTTTTAATAGGATATATGCTTCAAATTTGCAAATGTTAATTTATTCATTTTTACTTAATTTTATAGAGCTGTCAGCAGAGTATACTGTGAGGGAACTAGCAATGCCTGTTCACAGTTTTCAGTTTTACTGCAGAATATCCTCAGAGAGTATTGCTTGGACCCATTTAAGAGGTATGGAAGGTTTGAGAGGAGAAAGCAACACCATTTTTGACAGAACTTTTCCACCCCCATGACTCTCTTCCCAGAGGAAAGAGGGGTCAGAAGTACTGGTGTGGAACAAGTGGTTTTGTATAGAAAACCAAACAAACAAAACAAAATAACCCCATTTTTTTGTCACCTTGCTCTATTACCTTTTTGTTACTATAAGTCATCTACCTAAAGCAGGAGGGGCTCATGTCTTCCCTCTAAAGGTGTCTTAAAACAATGCAGTATTTCAAAAGCCAATAGTTTATTCTTCACAATGTCTTTCATGTTAATAATAAATGAATTTGTGGCATTGGCATGATTTCCATCTGCTTTAGTGCTATCTTTTGCAACCCATAAAAAGAGAGATTTCCAGAATAACAATCAGTTATTTTTAAAAGAAAAAAGAAGCTACTCACCATGATATATTTATTTGAAAGATCTGAAACTTACTTATAATCAGATCAAACCTAAATTACTCTTTCTATGGCTATCAGGACTGAATCCATATTTCTAAAGCTTTCATTTTTGAGGGCTCTGGAAATCAGATTTTGTTCTTTGTGTACTAAAATATTAATACCTATTGCATATAAACTTTTAACTTTTCTTTGTTTCACTGGGTATGGCTCATAAAAATGTCTCTTCCTACACTTACTAATATCCAAACTAGGCAAAGCAGCATTAAAACAGAGCACATAAATACAGCAGAAATCTAAATGAAAGGATTCTGGTAACAAGACCTGCCTGAAGAAATCTGTACAGACACAGTAATATATATTTCCTCTGATATATCTTAAAGATCTTTTACTCTACCTCCTACACATCATGAAACACTCAGGGAATTGTAGATTAAGTCCTGGAATACATTTAGATCATTATTTCCACTGACAACAATGCAGCTCTTTGAACAGTGTGCATTTCACGTAGACAGAACAGCAGTAGAATAAATAAAGGTGAATGTTGCAGTGGAGAAAAGCTACATTTTATGACTAACTTTCTCACCACACTCAGTATAAAAAATATTTCCTTATCTGTAGTCTAAATCTCCCTCTTTTACTTTCAAATCATCCCCCCTTGTCCTGTCACAACAAGCACTGCTAAGAAGTCTGATCCCATCTTTCTTCTAGGTCCCTTGAAAGACTGAAAGGCTGCAAGAAGGTCTCTCTGGAGCCTTCTCTTCTCCAGGCTGAACAACCCCAACTCTCTCAGCCTGTCCTCACAGCAGAGAGGTTCCAGCCCTCAGATCATTTTTGTGGCCTCCTCTGGACCTGCTTCAACAGGTGCATGTCTCTCCTGTGCTGAGGACTCCAGCTGTAGAAAAGACAGATATAGAAGGCTTGAAATTCCAGGCTGGAATGAAGAAAATTCATTAGGATAGGTACAACACAGCTGGTACACCTCCTGCCTGCATGCTTGGGTGTCATTAGGTATTTGCCAGTCATTAAGGTTAAGGTTCATTAGGTAGCACTAATGATATTGTCTATCAGTTGGATCAGTGATCTGTGTGAAGGATTGTCCTTTAGATTGCACTGATGGCTGGAGTAAGCACTGATCCATCCCAATCTGCAACTTTTAGGTCATTTGGACTATTTCACTTAGGAGCACTTTTGGTAGACCTGTCTAAAGTCTAAAGAACCAGTGACTGCCTGAGATCTCTTGAGTCTCACCACACAGAACAAAACAGAACAAAAGAAACTTAAATTCAGTGACAATCAAAACCCACTTATGGTGGTGGAAGCTTCATGAGCAGGAATTTGTTCAGTTACACTTCTGTCATGCTGAAAACAGCTTGCCTTAGATTAAATTAATATTGGGGGTAGGTGACTGGGAGGCACTGACATGAAATCAAAAGTGACAAATGTCAATAACTGGATCTTGGATCAGTCTTTCTAGGTTGGGCAGTTTAACAAGCTTCACTCTGATTTGAAGAGCTCAGCCTTAATAATTTTTTGGCTATGTATCTTGATTAATTGTGTTTTCACCAATCTTGATATTCCAGACCCCCTTTCTAATGAAATGCCTCAGAAACCCTTACCAGTTTTTGTCTGACCTTCTCATGGATACCAGCTTTATATAAACATTTTATCCATAACACAAATCAAAGTAGCTGGAACTAGTAATATAGTCTGATCATGTATATTCATGGCTGTTTGATGAAGGAAAGGCATTAACATATTTTGAGATTCTCTGTCATCCTTTTCTATTTTTTTTACAAGTTCAAACAGAAAGAAGGAAACTCTTCTAAGAAATTCATGTATTCATGAGAGTAAAACTGGCACAACAGGTAAGGCAATAACTCTTTTTCTGTCTAATTTGGTGATTTGTAAATTAATGAGGCCAAAATGTTTTTCTGGTTCCATCCCTCAGTGATGTGACAGACTCTACTGTTATAAGTAAGTGCAGTTTTGTCTTCTCCCCTTCCACTTTTAGATATTTTTGAAACAACCAATTTGACCACTGGGAACATCCAGTTGGCAGGGAGCTTGTAGCAGTTGTCAAGTGGATTTTATTTTTCTCAGACATCTCCTGCCATTCCTGGCTCTTCATATCAAGTTTATTATCTGTTGCTGAGAGTCATCCCTTCCTGCAAGTGCTGTGCTATCAAGTGTGTCATTCTTCAGGTGAAGGGAAGGGCACCGTCTCAGCTGGAGAAGTTCACCCTGCAGGCATCAACATATGCCTGGTCTAGCTGAGTTCTCATCCTCCCTGGGTTCCTTCAATGAGTTTTAGAGTTACTAGCCACACAAGAGGTTAAGTTTCTCATGGTGTTGTGACTTCTGTCCTCCTATGACAAAATTACTGGTCAGTAAACTTAAAATTAGAGTAATTCTTCCTCTGTCTATTCACAAATTCTCAGTCACTCTGACCAACTTGATGAAGGTGCCTAGAAAGCTCAAAGTCTGCCTCATATCTGAGGATCCCTTGTGAGCTGGACCAGAGCTTTCCCTAGGTCAGGGGGAACACAATTTCTGCAACCATCAGGGTCACACACAGGCTGGTCTGAACATTGAGCCTTGCACAGACCATGTAATGAGATAGCATCTTATTAGGATGTGCAAGCAAAGGTCAGCAACTCCTGACAAGCTGGATTTACTGTTCCTGCAGAGAAAACCCTCAGTTCATGCTTGTGAGGGCTTCTAAGGAGTCCCAGTGGAGAAAAGGGGAAAGGGGTTTTACTGGATATGAATGTTCCAGTGACTTCAATGACTGTTAACATTATTGGCTTATTTATTGCTGCAGTTAAGTAACTGGTTCAAAAAATCTTAAACCATCTTTCAGCAAAATAAAACCACAGCTTTAAATATTGTATGTTTGATCATGATGAAATAATAAATTTTTCTTTTTGGTAGCTTTGGCTCTGTCTGAGGTGGAGCAGGTCAAAGATTACAGTGGTCTATTCTGTGCAACATCTGTGATTTCATCCAAAAGGGTGGAGAGGTCATTCATTCACTTGTGAATGAAAAATTGGAGGTGTGAAAGTTTCTCAAAGAGGAGCAAAAAGGAAGCCTAGCAATGATCATCATGACATGGCAAAACCTGGAGTAAATTAGAGACTGGTGTCTGGGTTTGGGGGATCACCCACTCAGCAGTAGCTTTCAGCCCCTCTGTTCCCATGTCCTCCCCAGCACAGTGCAGAAATCAGGAGACCCAGAACATGAGGTCACAGAATCCTAGCATCATAGAATCCCAGCATGGTGGGAGTTGGAAGGGACCTCTGGGGGTTGTCTAATCCCAATACCCCTGCTAAAGCAGAGGCACCCATAGCAGGTTATCCAGGATCACCTCCAGGAGCCTTTGGAATCTCTCCACAGAAGGAGACTCCACAACCTCTCTGGGCAGCCTGTGAGCAACCACACCCCAGGAGACTCTTGGCTTCTTGGCTACAAGGGCACATTGCACTTTGGTTTTCTGCTTCTGCATAGGAGTACTTTTGGGCTCTGAGAACATGACAGGAGCTCTCCAGGTTTCTGCAAGGTTGAGATGTAGGAGGGAAGCCCTGATTAGATCTGTTTCCTTCACAAGGATTTCATTACTGTGTTGTTGTTGAAAGAGACAAATGAAATGAGACTTAACCACTGCAAACTTAGATTAGCATGAAGAAAGGAAAACCTGACAATTACCAGTTTAGTGTAATAATGTAAGGAACTGAATTGGATGCACAATAAAACAATGTGAAGCAATGGAAGTACTACAATTAAGGAAATAGCTTAATACATACATGTCTAATTAAAACCACCATTTATCTGAGAATGTGCACTCTGTTTGGAACAGGAATTTGAAATCACTAAAGCTCTTGTTGAACAATATAATTTTCATGTAATCTTGGACCTGCACATTGAAGTCATTCACTAGAGTGGAAATTAGATTTCAATGAATTGTCTAATGGTTTGTTGCTTAGATCCTGAACTGTAAAAAATAATGTGGGTCATGGAAACTCCTCTCATAATTGCCCTTATTGCTTAATGTTTAAGTTATCACTTAGCAGTGTCCAGCTTCTGAAATAATATTGTCAGGGCTGTTACTTGTAATCTCTCTAGCTTGGAAAAAAAACCAACCCAAATTTAATTGCAAGGCAGAATTTTAAATTGCCAAATTCCTCTTTTCTTAGCATTTATTTTTAAATGTACATTCACTTTGGATAAAATCATAGTCAGTGGGTTTAGTTGCTTTGTGATTCCTTTGATGTTTTATACCAGATATTTATAAGAAGTGGAAAAAATAGTATAATAATGAAAAATTAAAGTATTCCTTTAATGGTCTTCTTTTTTTTGCTCTGGGTTTATGTTTGGTTTGGTTTTGTGTGTATTTGTTTGGTTTGAGGTTTTTTGTTTGCTTTGGCTTTCTTAATGTGTTTGTTTCATTGTTGTGGGGTTTTTCCCCCCTCTGGAAAACATTCTGAGAAAACCACATGCATTTTAACCAAATGCTTCCAAAACCAAGAGCCAAACAAAACTTCTTCATGCAAATCAAGCAACATGGGAAGCTGAAAATGATGATTTCAGAAAGCGACAGGGTGTGAAGAGAAGCTCTAGTGATGGAATGATGCTTTCTGAGGTATTTCTTATCATTCCCAGAAGTAGTTTGGTGCATAACCACTTAATTATCTCATTGCATTTATTCTTTTCCTGCTTTTGTAGGTATTTTTCTCTTTGTTCCTGTTATAATTTTGCAAAAAATTAGAAATAAGCTTATCGAATTGAAACCTTTGTTTTGGTGTTTATAAAAGCTCCTATAATATGATAGTTCTTTTTTCTAAGTCATCAAGATTAACCTCAGATTTCTTACCAGAAAAATTAATCCTCTTATTGAAAAGAATAAGACATTTTACTGACTTGTCTTTCATTAATTTCCACATGTCCCCTCTCATTGTCTCAGTTGGGAATTCAAGCTGCTTTCCATATAGTTGTAAATGCAATTTATAAACACTGTTTTCTAATAATGAGTTTTTAGATGCCCTCAGTTATTGTGGTACCTTCCAGATGGGTATTTGGTGTGGTTGATGGAGCCAATGTTATCTGCATCTTCATTCTTTCACCTTGTCCTCTCCTTGTGCTGACATAAATAGATTAGAGCAACCATCCTCATGTTTGTCTCTTGGAGAAGAGAAATGAAAGATGGAAACGCTGCTGCTGGTGGTGATCCTGGGGAACAAATGTTCCATGGCATCAGGCTGAGCAGTGAGGAATGCTTTTGTGCACATGGGAAACTCCTGGTGAGCTATGAAAATAGAAGTTCCTACTTGTGGTGTGTTGTTGGGTGGCAAAGCCATCAGTGAAAGGTCTGTCTGTGCCTATGAGCATCTTAGGGCAGGGTTGGTGCCTGACTCTCAGGAGGAAGCCAGTGGGCAAGAAGTCTTTAACATATTGCAGTAGTGTCTGCTTCTGATGATTTACTCTGTCTTGGATTAGGTAATCCCTTTAAGGATTGTCTCCTAGATTTCTAGGAGAAAACATTACTGTCTTCAAACTGGGAGACGATGAAGTTTGGAGGAGTGTGTCACTCACATTGATTTATTAGAACAAAGCAGAGACTTAGTAGTGGTTGAAAAATGCACATAAACTGCTGTCTTTTAGGCTCCTCATTTTCATGAAAATTGGTTCCTTCTGAGAAAGATCCTGTATGGAACAGATATTTGAACTTTAATAATGGGAATTTTGATCAATTTGAGGCATCCAGGGGCCATTTTGAACTGTACAGATGGTTTCTTGTCCTCTGTTGTGCCACAAAAATAAGTTGCATGGAAGCTGCAGGGTTTCCTGTTGGATGCTACACAGAGAAAAGGCTCCAACAACCTCCTTGTGGTACAAACCAGGCACTCTGGGCTTGCCATATGGCCATAGGCAAGATGCTTGTGTTTCAAGCTGGTGGTCAGTTTCCTGTGAGAACATGCCAACTGGTTTAAAATTGAAACTGTAAGAAAAAGCTTCTTTCAATGACTTTCCTGCTCCAGGTTTGGTTGATTTGTTCAACAAATGGCCACACCTCCAAATTCTTCCAAGGTGTGAAACTAAATTTTAGTGGAAGGTTTAAAGTAAAATAAACCAGAATATCAAAATCTTTTGCAGTTTGTTGAAATCAAATCAAATATTTCAGGGGACCCAATGCAACTCAAGGGATCTTTAAGGCTGAAAAGTCTCAACTTCTGCTTTTCATCCCAATTCAGGGTAGATTTTCCTCCCAAAATTCTTGTGGAGCTGGTAAGCAATTTTTACCATGCTCTATTTAATAATGCTCCAACCCCAGAGTCTCCCCAGATTAAATGATTGTTTCACTGTAGAGACAGCAACAGATGTTCACAAGTTCTAAATTCTATTTCTTTTTGAAACTGTATTTTTTTTTTCCTTGTCACTTTGGCTTCAGTTTCTTTTTTAGCTTCTCTCTCTCCCCACTGCCCAGCTAAGCCCAGCAGACCTGAGCCCTCAACATTTTTCTTGATCACAGAAATACCATCCCATTTGAGGCTTCACTGTGGCATGGGAAAAGGATCCATTCAATTGAGACTTTCTGCTGAGTTTTCATTAAATTACATGGTAAGACTCCAACTGTTTTTCAGCTGGGGCTCAAACATCTACAGCTGCCTCCCATCTCAACCCTCAGAGAGCTAAACTCTCACTGCCTCCATGCAGCATAGCCAACCCTTGCCTGGTTCTTACTGAAAATCTGCTGCTTCTGTTCCCATTAAGCTGATAATTTTCATCTCCCAGATATTAAGTGCCAACTAAAGTTGCAGGTGCTTCTTTTTGCTCTATAACTTCAGGTGGAGATGATGAAATACAATAGTCTGGATGGCTTTGATGGGGAAAGTCTTGCATATATATGTGTTTGAATGAAATAAAGTGGGTTTGTTTTCAAAACCTACTGTTTTTCTTGTTGATTGTGTATTTTTAAGAAAAAAGACATAATAAGTGAGATGGTAAAATCATTTAGAAGGATGTGATCTAAATGGCTGGCATGTGGGGAAAAACAGATTTTCTATAAAAAATGAAATTATTTAAATAAACCTGTGCAACTGAACTGTCATTCATATTCCTGGCAGCATAATAATAGCCATGAAATCACTGTTCACCATAACCAGAGGAATGCAAGGCCCTGCAGGACTTCTGCTTCACTGTGCATGAGGAGCACTTTAGAAATGAATTAGGTATGGGAAGAAACCAATAGAGCTTCCAGAAAGTTGGCTGCTTTTCTAGCTCAAAAAGCAGCTGTGATAAAACAATGCACATTTAAATGTTTTATATTCTCCATCAACCTGATCACTTTATCAACAGCTTTCATGTTCTTTAATGACTTCTCCTAGGTGCTAGTTATGAAGTTCACATAGGTTTAAATGTCCTGAGTGCTCTGCTGCCTGGTCCAACCTTAGAGAGTTGGGTTGGGCTGACTGAATGGTTTGAGAAACCCTCAAGCCTAGTTGGTCAGAGATGGACTGTGCCTGTGCTTTAGTGCTATTATGAGCCTGTGACTTATGGAAACAAGGCTAATACATTTCAGTGAGGTCTATTATGATATGAGTGTCCAAGCATTAGGGTACTGTAGCAGTTTAGAAAACTGGTCTTTTAATCTAGGTTACTTATATCAATGTGTTTATCCTTCTGTTGAATTAATTGTTTATCCATTTATTTCTCATTTAAACACTGTCTTTAAACAAAGAGGTTGTGGAATCTCCTTCTGTGGAAAGATTCCAAAGGCACCTGGAGGTGATCCTGGTCAACCTGCCGTGGGTGCCTCTGCTTTAGCAGGGGGGTTGGACTAGATGATCCCCAGAGGTGCCTTCCAACCCTCACCATGCTGGGACTCTGCAATTCTATGATTCTGTGAATTGCTTGTTTATTACAAATGCATTGAGAATCTCATTTAAACTGTTAGCAAAGTCATCACAGGTGAAATTCAGACTATTACCTCTTGGGTGGTATTTCTTTCATTGAACTTCTTAAAGATACGAGATCTAAATAATCCCTAAATGTGAAAAATTCACATTTTGGGAAAAAAAATTATGGAAGTAAAAATAGCTGAGAAAACATGATCGTGAAGCAGTGCTGACTGGAACAAGTCAAGCCCTGTAAAATAACTTCCAGAGGTTTTGGAAACCAAAATTCTCATTTATGTTGAATTGTAAATATAGACCTAGCAGAGGCATTTATCTTTGCAGCACTACCCACAGCCAGCCAACACCTCAGATAATTACTTGCAGTTCTCTATCCATAAGGGATTTTGATTTTATCACTGTTTTACTTGCTAACATTCCCCTCTGCTCCAAAGTTGCTAACCATGAGTTCCTCTGATTGTCAAGATGATTAATGCAGTTAAGTTAAACTCAGTCTGCCACCCACAACTGTAAGTGGCAAAGCCATTTCAAGGAGTTGGTACCTTTGACCTATCACAGCTGACACAACATTGCCTTTCCTAAAAGTCATTGTCATCTTCCCTTGGAGGAAGCAAAGCCAGCATGAGCCTCCTGTGCTGGAGCTGTTGTAGCTCTGCTATTTTATGCCTCTTGTCTGTCTCTCTTCACTCTCATTTTGAGTAAGGGCACGCAGAAGACTTGATATGTAGGTGATCTGCAGAGGTTTAAAGACATCTGAGTTTTCCCTGCTAGCTAAAATGTCTTGGCTAGCCCAACTAATTGGGAAGGAAAGGATGTGGCAGCCCATGATTTGGCCACCGTGTGGGTCAGAGACCTTTGGCAAAGGGGCTCTGATAAGCAATGGGTGCCTGTAGCCCCTCTCAGTAGGAAAAGGTTCAAGGACTTCCTCCCACCACCATTGGTGTAGTGAGATGACTCATGTGCAGCCTGACCAGCTGGAGTAGAAGTAGTCTCTAGCATGGAGACAGTGATAAACACCTCTGGGCACCATCTTCTTCCAGAAGAGGACAAGAGATCATTGCTTTAGAGTCATAAAATCGTAGAATAGATATGGTAGGAAAAGACCTCTGAGACCAAGTCCAGCAATCAACCCAACACTACCATGCTCAACACTAAACCATGTCCCCAAGCACCACATGGTTTTTGAACTCTTCCAGGGATGGTGATTCCACCACCTCCTTGGGCAGGCTGAGCCAATGCCTGATAACCCTCTTGGGGAAAAAATAAATCTTCCTAATATCTAATCTGAAACTGCTCTGGCACATCTTGAAGCCATTTCCTCTTGTCCTATCACTTGTTACTTAGGAGAAGAGACTGAGCCCCACCTCACTCCAACCTCCTTTCAGGGAGTTGTTGAGAGTGACAAGGTTGCCCCTGATTTCCCCCTAATCCTCTTCTCACTGGGGAATAAACTACATGGCTACCAGGATGCTTTAGAATAGCATAACTGAGTCAATTAGATGCATGAGAAACCATGTTTTGAGGGCAACAATATTATTAAAGAGATGCAGTCTTTGTATCAGGAGTAGCTTGGGGTGCCCAGGTGATGGTAAAGCTGTCGTATTCCCTGGTTCTCTTCCACTGACACTTAGCCCAGCAAAAATGCTCTCATTTCCAGATGTATACTTTGATAGAAAATGGTAAAAAATAAGTTTAACAGCCTTCTGCAGTTTTCTGTTGGCTTCCCATCTGTCAAGTTTCTCTTTTATAGTCGAGCTAGTGAGCTTATATTAGTCATTTGGGAGGCACCACATTGATTTACATTACAGCGTGTCATAAACCAGGATGTGATGAATCTAGTCTGCTAATAAAAGCTAATGATACAAGTAGAACAATAGAAGGTGGGACAATGTTAACATTACACCTTTCTGAGAACATCTAATTAAGCCTTCCTCAAGCTTTTACTACTCTGAAAAGGGTTTTTCCCAATAATCTCAAGGTTAGATTTATGTATTGGGGTTGTTTTTTGACTGGTTTAGTGTTTTTTGCTGAATTCCTCACTGTAAAGGAGAGTAGAGTTGCATGGAGATTTTTAATTGCATGTAGATTTTTTTTAATTGATTGTTTTGTTTTATATGTAACTTTTCAATTGTTGTAAGCACAGAGAAAATTCTCACATCCATGGAAAACATTGCTGGTTTTCACTACCTGAAAATCTCTTCCTCTGTCTTAATGATTTTACTATTTAAAACCAAAATGTTGTGCTTTCTTCCCAATAAAAGGAGGGGGAAAAGTATCCTCAGCATGGAAGTAATTCTCAGTTCCTGTGTGTCAGTACAGCAATGCACAGATGTCCTTCACGTGCTGAGTCTGGCAGGGGAGAATCTTAGTAGAATTTCAGGTGTCAAGAGCAATTAGGTGTTAATTAAAATTATATATTTGCTTGCTCCCCAAGGCCCTCTACTCTAGTTCAATGACAACATGCAACAAAAATATTGGAGCATGTATTTGTTTTTTCCAGCTTCTCCTATGATAAAACAAATGCTTTGTCAGTTGATCAATGGATGAAAGGTTACTCCACCTCCTGTGATGCAAAAGAAGACCTGTACTAAGCCACTTTCTCTTGGGCATCTTGCCCTGTGTGCAGAGAGACTCTGCTGGGTGGTATTCACAATATACAATAATCCCTGAGAATTTGGCATCACACATGGCTAATACACATAGTATAGAGTTACCATGTGATTAGCCTGATCGTTAATATGCTCATTACCCACCTGATGGGGAAACGTTTGTCTCTGTTGCTCTTCAGAATAAGCTTGAGTTGCTGTCTTCTTTCTTTTTTTTTTTTCTTAGGGTTTAAAATCTTTTTAAAAAGGTTTAAAACCCTTTTGAATATCAGTATTCTTCTCTTGAGTCACTAAGCAGCACATTCTGAAACATTTATTGTTTGTTTTTATTTTTCTTATCCTCTGTATGTGTGTGGTATTAATTTAGACTTATTTTCACAGCTTGAAATCCCACTGTGTCCACAACCACAACGGATTTTGGGTCACAGACAGCTGATCCAGTGGGATGCAGGTTACATTTTAATTCTTCCTTATTCTATGCAATACTAAATCACTGTTACTGCTATTAGACAGATTATGTCTCTCTCTTATCTGTCTGCAGAGAAGAAAGGAGATTTGTTTGGTTGCATAAGGGCTATGAATATGTACAACTTCTGTGTGCAAGGAGTTGTAACCATGCCCATAGTTGTCTCTGTAGGGTAGGACTAATATTTAGATGAAGGAAGTGATCAGTTCCTGCCCAAAGCCATAAGAGAAACTTTCTTTCTTTAAAGCAAACCATCTCCCAGATAATGATGCTTTATCACACCTAATGCAGAATGGTGCCACTGTGATGTTGGAGTGTGCAGGAGAATGGAAATCTGCAGATCCCCTGAGAATTTGAAGAGTTTTAGGAAAACCTGCATCAGCCTCTCCCTATCCACCTTCAGATGTGAAAGCAGCAAAATATTTTGCTATGTATCTTTTCTGTCTCCCTTCCTAGGAAGCTGTGTGACACAGGCTCCCCCACCAACGCTTTGCTTGCTGGGTTATGCTGGTAAGGTTAATAATGGAGAGGATGTGTGATGAGCCTTAGCTAACAGATTTTCCCAGAGAGAATAAATCAGAACAAGCCTGCTTCTTTGCTGTCTTTCCCTTTGAGATTCAAAGCCCTGGTGGCTGCTTCAATTACTAATTAGAAGTTACATTCAGCCATGAAGGGAACAGAAAAACAAGGACCATGTGACTTAACCGGAATAATCGTACTTTGCTGCTCCAGCTTGAGTTTGGATTGCTGAATACTGATGGGCTGTGGATTGGGTTTGTGTGGCAAGTTTTTGCTAGCAGGGGGAGCTACAGTGGTGGCTTCTGTGAGAAGCTGCTTGAAGCTTTTCCCCATGTCCCATGGAACCAATGCCACCAGATCCAAGGTGGACCCACAACTGGATAAAGCTGAGCGCATCAGAGATGGTGGTGTCACTTCTGGGGTACCATATTTAAGAAGGCAGAAAAACCCCCAAACCCCCAAGCCAACAATTGCAGCCATAGAGAGGAGTGTGAAAATGTGAGAGAAATGACTCTGCAGATACCAAGGTCAGTGAAGAAGTAGAGAAAGTAGGTGCTCCAAGTGTGGAGCTGAGATTCCCCTGCAGCCCCTGGTGAAGACCATGGTGAGGCAGGCTGTCCCCTAGCAGAGCTGGCAAAGAGGATGTTAGCTAATAAGTTCAGCACTCCAGCTCAAAGTCTCCCTTTCCATCTTGAAATGCCATTTTTGCATCCGAGTTTGATATCCCACAGACAAAAGGTATCTTAAAAGGATTGACTCTTCATCAAGTAGTTACCACGGAGAATAAATTACAAGGTAAAAGATGGAAAAAAAGCCACCAAAATAATGTTAAGGTTTACGAGTAAGAATTTACTTCAATTTACTTCAGTGTCTGGGATTTAGGAACAAATGCAGATGAGAGATGAAATGCCTGAAAATCTTGATGAAAATCAGTTCTGTACCAAATTGCCTTCTTTGGAGCATCTCTCATCTGTATATTTGCATTAGGATTAAAATTTTGGCTTTTCTGGTTTTTCTTTCTTTTTTTTTCCTTTTTTTCCCCCCCTCCTCCTTTCTTCTTTTTTGGATCAATCATAGATGTAAGAACAACTGCATCAGCAGTTTTGTCACCAGAGAACTGAAGAAAATATTCAAACATATACTTAGTCTCAGCCTCGATGATGTTTGAGGGTAGTTAAAAAGCCTTTTCAGTGTGAAATCTGATGCAATTAACCAGCTTCCCATTTGCCGTATCAGCAAATCAGGTTATTTGTGCGACGTAGACAAATGCTGACACACAGCTAAGGAAGTTTACCAAGTCTGTTGGCAGACTGAACTGAACAGATTAAAACTGTTTTGCTGCAGAGTCTGTAACATAAGTCTGTTGAATAAACAGAAAAATTCCTTTCACATATTAGTGTAATAGCATGGTTCAGGAGATGAACTTGTAGAGGGCTAGGAGAGGTGGTTCACTAATATGACAAGGTTTATTCCTGCTTTTAGGCAACATTTAAGTGCCATTTTTTGCTAACAGACTTACTCATTGAATTCATGCAGGATTATTTATGTCTTGATTTTGACACTACAGAGAGCTATGCAGCCACTCTTCCTCCCAGACATCATCCTGATCCGAGCATTTCGCGTAGCTACAGGCTCATCTTTGTCAGAAGGCCCTAGAATACTTTGTATGTGTTGTTCACAGCGCACAGCTTTCTGCTGAGCCTTGGGCAGCCAAGTTGTCTTTCTTGGCATCCGTGACACTTGAGAATGTTGTCACAAATTAATTAAAGGTGAGAAGCAAATGCATTAATTAAAACCCATGAACACCTGCATGGATCCTCTCAGTCATAACTCACATCACCTTAAATTGCTTTTGCATAGTAGCAGACCTACTTTGGGATTGAACAGACCCGTGAAGGTTGCTTATAAAAGCAACAAGAAAAAAAAGAAATCACTTGAAGGAGCTTTGGCTTTGTGATAGCTTTGGAACATGGCCCAAGTTCATCAAAAAGTATGAGAATATTTTAAGCACACTCGGGATAAGATAATTCCAAACAAAGGTGACACTTGTGGTCTGAGACAGCTCGTTGAAACACCATGATTTTGAGAGGGTTCTGCTTGGGGACTTAAGATTTAGTAGCATGTCAAACTTAAAGTCAACATAGCAGAATTTAATGCTGTGTAAATGGGAGCCAAAGACAATGCCTGTGTGAATCCATGTGATAGATGTGCATGCTTCTCCCACAGCTGCATTCTCTAGCACCAGAGTTTTGCTGTGAAATAACAGTCATTTTGAGGAAAAAGGGAAAACACTATTGATTTTTCAGTTCTCAGTGAAGCTTTCTGAAGTATTTTTACCCTAGAGAACACATTTTTAGTTTTTAAATTAAAAATGATCTTATTTATTTTAAAACCTGTTCAGATGAAATAAAATTGTGAGCACAGCCAAAGCCGGCTGGTGTTGACTAGCTTTTAAGACTGATCCTTAAAGGAATTCATGTGTCAAAAAAGGACACAGAACATCATACAGGGCCTAAACCAGCTGGAATAGATCTGATAGTCATTAGCAGTTTTCTTCATGAGGTGGTTTGCAATGGACACATTAAATTCACCTGCAACTGCTTTGATTTCCATTAACTGCTTGTTGTGTGAACTAACAAATTTCACCTGCTCACTTTCAGCTCTGCCTAGCAGGTGAAAGATGTGGCTAGAACATGCTAACCACTGCCAGAAAACAAAGCTGTCTAGTGTAATATTTGAGAACATTTATTCTCATAAAGATTATGTGATGCTTTAGTGTGGTACTGCTTGCTGAAAGTGGAGAGGTGCTTTATTTTGTGAGCTTTTCTTATACACTGGAGAATCTTAGGAGTAAATAATATCCCATGCTTGGGAAGTGAAAGCTCAGTGCCTCTTGGTACCAGAGCATCAAGAAAACAGAACCATTTTTTCTTTTTAACATGCATGATGCATTTTCCCTATTTCCTTTCATCCAGACTCCTCTCTAGGACTCATCTTTCATTTTAGAGACATCCTGGTTTTCCCTGTTTCAGATCTATATGATGTCTGCTTTCTAAAATGCAGACGTGCATGCAAAGTTGACATACTAAGTGTGTTGACTTTGTGCCTGTTCTTTTACACCAGTACTACATGGAGACAGTTACTCTTCACTGGAAACATACTAATTAGAACTGGTCAGAGTTTTTTAATCAGATGTCATTCATCCAGATTTCTTTTTGTTCAGGAAACAGTTTTAGCAAAACCAAATTCCTTGGAGGATTGATTTCAATTAATCTTTTCTTGAAAAACTTAGTATAAAGCTTTGAAATTGTTGAAATATCTCTTTGTCTTTCCTAGGTGATAATCTTTTATTTTTGGCCAGACTGAACTTTGTTTAGGCATCTCAGTTAATGATATAAGACATACAAACTGGAAAACGGAGAGAAAGGTAAGTGAAATATTTCAAAAAGATGGAACAAAATGAGTTAGGAGTTGAGGTTCTTTCCTTCCTGAGCAGCCTTCCCCTTTTCCATATTAAGAGAAGAAAGCACTTCTTAGATGCTTGCCACAGGAATTGTTCACAGACCTGTTTAAAAACTCAGTGTAGTGTTTGTTGCTTGTGGTAATGTGGTGAAGTCTAGGCTTGTTAAATCCTTCTGTCTTAATTCCTTTGGCAGCAAATTGTGGGGATATAAAGTCTTTATTGCCAGTGAAATGATACCAGTGCTTAAATGGTTTGAAAGAAGAGGTGCTTCCTTTTACTGTGCAAAAAAGCTAAACAAACTAAATGCTTGCAGAGGTAAAGCAGTCTTAGCTGTTCTCAGGGCTGAAGTCAAAGGACTTGCCTTGTTTCCAGGGTTTCCCCCCCCACACTTTTCTCACTGAAAAGAAAGAAACAGAGAGAAGAGCTAAAATGACAAGCCAGAGTACATATTTGCTGATGTTTCCATTTTCTTGCTGTGCTAAAGGAAAAAAAAAAATAAAGGGATAGTCTTGTAATAAGAAGCCTTTTAAAATTAAATTAAATGACATTGTTTGGAATGTGACCTTTAGCAAAATATTTTGGTCTTTCTAATCCCTTTTACATTCCCCCTTCCTTCTTGCTGTTCCCATTTGTAGAGTGCAGCTAATGTAGAGCATCTGCCTCCGAACATTATGAGTTTGTTACCATGAACACTGCTGTGCTGGAGAATATTTCTGTGTACAAGCAGAATCTGTCATTTGCTTGATGGAGACTACACATAGTCTGTGCCAGACCAGACGGTGTTCTCATCAAGCAGCAAGAGAGCCAAAACTTAGCAAAACCAGTTTGCTGCAAACTTCTCTCTAGGGGCTTCAACGAATGACAAACCCAGGACCTAGCTAGTGGGTCAGAGATTGCTACTGCAGCTAGATTTTGAGAGTGGAAGGTATACCAGAGTCAAATAGATCAGGAGAGACAGCAGGAAGACATCTAAACAGCTTCAAGCAATGATGAAGGTAGCAGAGGATAGAAGCCTACAGGAGCGCCCCGAGGAATCTGTTGGTTAATTGGAGATCTTTTGAGATGTTCACAGAAGAAAACCCATGAAGTATTTGGTTGGGAGGGAGGAGGACAGTCTTCATAGCTGTGGGGTTTTTTTTTTCTGTTTGAGTAGCTATAGTAGTAAGACAGGACTTTGGGAACTCAGATTTTGGCATAAAGCTTACTTTAGCACTTTGGAAATGAACAATGATCTACGTTTGCTGTGATGAGTCATATAGCTGCTGAGAATGATGATAAAACCAGGATGAATCCAGGGTCTTCTTTCAGACACACAGAGAAAACAAAGCCAAGGGAAGAGTTTGACTTTTTGGTGCTCCAGAGCCATTTCATAGACTACATCACTGACACTTGAGCAACCTCAGTGTGTTGAAGAGATTAACTTAAAGAAGTTTTGGAAAGCCTGAGTGTAATAAATGTTTTCTCAAAGCATGGTCAGCAGGCACCACAGATCTGCACAAGTGAAGGAATCCACCTGAATGGTTTCTGCTTTTTCCACTGTGTTTTACATGAAGAATGAACAAGCCCATCCCTTTAAATCTTTCAGATTTAACTTTTTACCCACAGAAAAATATTGCCAAGCTCAACTGTCTAGAGGTTGAAACCACTTACAAACTTTTGTTCTTCCCAGAATCAGAAGGAAACAAAAACCTGAACTCATTTTTAATTTTCTGATGTATAAAGTTCTATAAATAGTCCTGTACTATTTACATATATGCTTATATTTATTCATGTCAGGTAGTGATAGGACTAGGGGGAATGGATGCAAACTAGAGGAGGGTAGACTTAGATTAGATACTAGGAGGAAGTTCTTCACCATAAGGGTGGTGAGACACTGGAACAGGTTGCCCAGAGAGGTTGTGGAAGCCCCATCCCTGGAAACTTTTAAGGCAAGGCTGGATGGGGCTCTGGGCAACCTAATACAGTGGAAGGTGTCCCTGCCAGTCAGGGGGTTGGAACTAGATGATCTTTAAGGTCCTTTCCAACTCTGACAATTCTTTGATTCTACTACTAAGGAGTTTTATTTTCCCCACAAAGCAAACTACCCATTGTTGCTCTTCAGTCGTTTGCTAAACTGTGCCTATTCTTAATTTTTGTTGCCTTTCACAGAAGTTTTAGAACTTTTGGAGATCTAAGTTCATTTTCCTTATGAACTTTTCTGATATTATGACAGCATGGGATGAAATTACTGTCCTCAAAACAGCCTCAAAGTGACCAAAAGATGTCCAAACTACAGGTAGACACTAATACAAGTAACCAAATCATCTGGTGCCTACAGGGATACTTCAACTTCAATATATATTGACAAGGTTATGATTGGAAAAACACAGATACCAGTCATCTAGTTTTAAATGAAGGGGACAGGCAGCGAAATCCCATTAAAGCCAATATATGCAAGTTTAGGTAACTCTAAGCCTGTTAGTTTGATGTCATGTATTATTTGTTTCCTTATTCTTGTGTCTCCATTTCATTATTTTTCACAAAGTGCTTCCTGTAGCTGTTTGTCTGAGATACCACATTTCTGCTAAGTCCAATTATTTCTGTGTACTTCTTTTTCTGCCATAGTTTTGTCCTCTCTGTTTTTGATCTCTTGCAAGAATATACACTTTTATTCCTCTCCTATCTGGGAAAAAACCCCAGTGCCTTAGAACCACAAGACTAATTTTGTGCATAGCATGTCACTTTTTCTTGCATTTATAGTAGTTAGAGTAGTAAATAATGTTTTATTTCTCCTTAGTATTCAGGAAGCAGAGAGGATGAGACTGGAGTGACCACCCCTGGATGATGGCAGAGCAAAAGATAGACATCAGGCTTTTCACTCTACTGCTGTGTTAAACCTGGGAGTCAGTAGCAAACCCACCAGTCTTTGATTCAAGAGGTAAGTGATTTAACTGAAAAATTCCAGTATCTTTATTCCTGCTGGACAGCATTTCCCTGAAGGAGACTGTTTCCAAGTAAGGAATCAGCTGGTGTGTGAGGTGAATAAAGCTAACACATCCACCCTCGGAGATCTGAATAGACATGAGTGCATGGTTCTTCAATTTAATGCTCTAATTTGATTAAAACTAGTGAAGAGGAGGAAATTCCAGTTATATTCCAGACACAAAGCCTTATTAGGAATGCCTCTATGTTTTCTGCTCTGGTAAAACATGGGAAATGTAAAAATTCCCCAGGGGCAGGAAACACAGGGTCACTGTTTCTCGTCTGCTTTGTTTGCCGTGTGTGGTGGTGCAATTTGGAGTAGACTGTGCTGTGCCACTGTACAAGAAAAGCTTTGTTTTCAAGCCTCATTCCTCAGTGCATCTTCTTCACACCCCTATTATGGATTTCATAACATGCCTGGAGATAATTTCAAGCTCCTATTGATCTGAGATGAGTTAGACAAGCTAAAGAGATGATGAAACAGGCAGGAGAAATTACCAGCGTACGAAAGAGAATATGAAAACTTGCTGATGCAGAGATGTTTGTGTCTCCTGATTTGGAGCAACCAGGCAGCAGGCATGATAATCTGTAGTTTGTTTTTCACATGAAGAGCTGATATTTGTGCCTCAATAATCAATGTCCATTTCCATTTTGCCCCCTTGTCTACATGAGTTTTGTTTCACACTGCTAAAACAGAAGCATAGAATCATAGAATTGTTTTGGTTGGAAGAGACTTTTAAGATCATCGAGTCCAACCATTAGCAAGCTCTGCCAAGTCACCCTTAAAACACATCACTCAGCACCACATCTACATGTTTTTTCAATCCCTCCAGGGATGGTGACTCCACCACTACCCTGGGTAGCTTCTTCCAGGTCTTCACAACCCTTTTGGGGAAGAAATTGCCCCTCATTTCCAGCCTACACCATCCCTCCAGTGAAACTTGAGGTTGTTTCCTCTCCTCCCATCACTTGTTACTTGGGAGAAGAGACCAACCCCCACCTTGCTAAAACCTCCCTTCAGGTAGTTATAGAGAGTATGTCTCCCCTCTGCCTCCTTTTCTCCAGGCTAACAGACCCCAGTTCCCTCAGCCGTTCCTCATAAGACTTACTCTCCAGACCCCTCATCAGCCTTGTTGCCCTTCTATGAACTCACTCCAGCACCTCAATGTCCTTCCGGGAGCGAGGGGTACCAAAACTGAACCTAGTTTTCAAGATGTGGCCTCACCAGTGCTCAGTCCAGAAGGACAATCCCTGCCCTAGTCTTGCTGGCCACATAATAAAGGCAAACTGACTTAAAAATCACCAGAACACTGTTGCAAATCTTCATTGGCCCAATATAATGTTTTCCTTTAACTGTGACACAGCAGGTTAATGGTTAAAATTCAATGCAAAATACTGGCAGCAAACATTTCTGCTTTCTTATCCAGCACCACACTGCAGACAAAGCACTTGGGTATAATTAAATGTGATGACAGAGTTAATTTTCACACATATTCTCCAGCACATATGTTCAAAGATAGGTAGATCCACCTGAGTGCCAGCTGTTCTGTCACATCTGACACCAAAGGTTCTACTTTAGCCTTAGGTGTCAAAGTTGAGTGTTTTTCTCAAGACCTGCTTGCCTTTTGTTTGTGATTGCCAATGTGCTCATTGGAAATGTTTTATGACTTTGTGCTGGGAAGTTGTTGTCTTTGTTTTTAAAGAAAAATTTATTTAATTTTATCACACCTCACCTGTTATGCTTCCAGTTTCTGCCCAGTTATCATATACTGACCTGGATAGGTTGGATCAGTGGGTAGAGGCTAATGGGATGAGGTTCAGCAAGGCAAAGTACCTACATTTTGATCACAACTTCACACGATGTCCCAGGCTAGGGGCAGTGACTGGAAAGCTGCCTGGCAGAAAAAGACCTGGAGGTGCTGGTTGACAGCAGTTGAATGTGAGCCAACAGTATGCCCAGGTGGCCAAGAAGGTCAACAGCTTCCTGGCCTGTATCAGAAATGGTGTGACCAGTAGGACCAGAGAGGTGACTATCCCCTTATACTTGGCACTGGTGAGGCTGCACCTCGAGTTCTGGGTTCAGTTTTGGGCTCCTCACCCTAAAAAGGACATTGAGGTGCTGGAGTGTGTTCAGAGAAGGGCAATGAGGCTGGTGAGGGATCTGGAGAATACGTCTTGTGATGAGGGAATTGATATTGTTTAGTCTGAGGAAGAGGAGGCTCATGGGAGATCTCCCTCTCTACGACTAGCTGAAGATAAGTTGGAATAAGATGGGAGCTGGTCTCTTCTCCTGGGCTACCTCTGAAAGGACTAGAGGAAATGGCCTCAAGTTGCACTACAGGAAGTTTACATTGGATATCAGGAAAAATTGTTAGACAATTGGCACAGGCTGCCCAGGGCAGTGGCAGTCAAAATCCTTGTAGGGGTTTAAAAACCTTAGAGATGTGGTCCTTAGGGCTATGGTTTAGTGGAATGGTGGTGATAGGTTGATGGTTGGACTTGATGATCTTGGAGGTCTCTTCCAACCTTAATAATTCTCTGATTCTGTAACTACATACTGGAGGAAAACAAATTGAGGAGAAAAGTTATTTGGTTTTCAAAGATGGACAACAAAAGCTTTTTAAAAAATCAAAATAGAATGAAAATGCAATCTGCCTTTAGAGAAGGAGATTTATTACACTAGGAAAAATATGGCTTTGTGCCATATTCTGTTGAGTAATTCCATGCTGGCCAACTTAATTGCTAACATTTTAATTGGGTCATCCCCCAAATGCTCAGTAATTGACCTGTCTGGTCAAGTAGGTTTGATTCAAGCATATTAAAAAGGTCTGTAGGTTTCTTGGACTGACAGCTGTGTAAGTGTGAGAAAACTCTTCTCTGTATGTCTTCAGTCATTATTTTTCTGCTATTGACTGTGGCTTTTTTTGTGCCTGTTGACCAATGAAGGTTGAGGAGAAAAAGAAGGTGGCTTTTGCTGCCCACTGTAGAGGTTGCTCTACGATTAAGGTCCACGTTACTGGCTTAGGTTGGAACCATCAAAAAAAGTACAGCTGCCACAAGTTCAATTCTTGGTTAGGAGCTATAATAAAATGAGTAACTGACCTACTGTGCTTGGGTTTGACTGTGAAATGGAGTTTCACTTCAAAACCCAGCAACAGAAAATGTAGATTAGAAATATTTTTTTCCTTTCTAGCACTTTTGCCTGTTGCCTGATTTACATCCTAAACATAAGAGTGGCTAAACTCTTTGTTAAATACCAAACCCACAAATTGATGATGATGTTTGCTGGTTGATACATGTCTTTTTTTTTTGGAATCTGCTTTGTGGTAGTTGTTCTCCAAAAGCTGTAACACTGAACCAAATAATTCAAAATTGCTAATTAATAGGGAAAAAAAATGTTGAGTGTATATATGTGTGTGAACATACAGTCAGTCTTGCTACTGGGTGAACCTTGGGACACAAAGACACATGTCTTTGGGGTTACAGAATTCAGTAACCTTTACCGTAACTGACTTCTGTAAAATTATATTTTACAGCATAAAATAATAAAACATTCCTTTTGCATGCCAAACCTCCCACATCAGTCTTGCTCAAGGTCAAGATTACATTCCTTTATTAGGAAAATTCAGCAGGGTTTACTAGATTTCCATCTTGCTATAGTTCATTCCATATAATAAGAATAATTATAGCTGTAAATCATTTTATTAGTTCCCCTGCACACCAGCCAGTATATGATATATTAATAACATCTGCTTTGCAGAGATAACCCATGTCCAGATTAGCTGTTATTTTTTGTCCTGCTATGTATTTAGTTCTAAGTATTTTTCTTTCCTGGTTTGCCAGCTGAACTGGAAGGTAACCCAGTTTGCTGCATGTTGTGTTACAAGCTGCATGCTGCAGCCTGTGTTACTAACCCAGCCAAATTTTCACGTTTAGCTACAATCTCAGTCCTATTCAGAATCCTGCTAATTGCTTTGGTTTTCAAGTGCTATAGAAATCTGTATTTTTTTGGTTTTTTTTTTTCTGTCTGACCAACATATGGACTTAATGAATTTGGGATAAAGGAGTAGGGATCTGGGAGGCCCTGAGGCTCCAAAATTGGTGCCTCAAAACCCCAGAGGACAAGCCTGCATCTCTGCAAAGGCACAGACCATCCTCTGCACTGCAAGCCAGAGGGATTATGCTTTTCTTCATCCTAGCTTTGCCAATTTGTAGAATTAAAGGCCCAAGGGCTTTTATTTACCTCCTAGAAACATTTCTGACTATTGGCCCTGAGTAGTTGTCCTGGTTTGATCTAGATCAGAACTAATTCTGTTCAGTGATTTCACTTTCCAGTTCAGTCTCTTCTCAGCACTGCCCTTTCTGCAGTTCACAGCATGTTCTTCCAGACAGTCTCTGCTTCTAGCAGTGACAACACTCCACGGGGGAGTTACTGCCAAGGCTTGGGCTGCAGAAAGGCTCTGCCTTAGACTTGCTCCTCTGCAGACCAAGGGCACTGCTAAATCAGATATCCGTGCTCAATGCAGTGTCGTTGGACTAGACAACCTTGAAATGTCCCTTCCAACCAAGACTATTCTAGAAGATCTAAGGTCTTTGTGTTCCTCTTAATACCATATTCCTGCAGCTTCTGTGTTGAAGGTGTATAAAGTGTAAGTAAACTAGAGGCTGACCTTCATCTCAGAGAATTCAATGTGAAACACCAATGCCTTCCACAGAACAGGATTATATTCAGGAAGAAGGGCTTGGAACATCCCTGATCCCACACATTTTCATGTATTTCTTTTCACTGTGTGTCAACTGAACATTTCCAGAGATTTTTGAAGACGAAAGAAAACTAGAGCCAGAAGATGTTCTTACAGAACGGGCTATTGTAGATGGGAATAAGCAAACACAGGTCTTTGTGCTCAACACTGGTAACAGAACATTTTGCATCAATCAAATCCTAAAGAAAAAACCTTCTTGTTAGCACAAGTGTTGACATAGCTTAAAATCTGCAAGTGTTCTGTATTTGAAGAAGGGAGATGTCCTTCAGCCAGAAGGGCAAACTACAGAAGACTGGAAACTCATTTAAAAAGGACAAAGATACTCGATCTTCGGGAGTTGAAATGGTGCATCAGATTTTGAGTTTTCCATGGTAATTATTCAACTGTAACCTTCTCAATGCCTTGTCACTTCTTAATTTATTCTGTATTGTAAACACCTGCAGGCGCAGATGGCTGAGCTATTCTCTAAAGCTTTGGCTATTTTGCAGTGCTAAAACAAGGTAGGGCACTGGTGCAATACAGATTAGGTTTATTGTTGAGAATTGATCGTAATATTCACAGCTTCAGGTGTTCACAGGGAGCAGAATGATGCTTTATGAATCTATCCCAATGAACTGGCTTAAGATCCTTTCCCACCCCCCATTAGGTAATACCTGCTCTTGATGGAATTAAACCACACAAGCAGACTGGATAGATGCAGGTAGTAGACTGTGGTGATGAGCTGGTTGAATGACTTCAGAAAAAAAAAATATAATTATAGTAGCACAGAATGGTTTAGGTTGGAAGGGACCCTCAAGTTCCTCTAGTTTCAACCCCCCTGCCATGGGCAGGGACATCTTCCACTGGACCAGGATACTCAAGGCCTCATCCAACCTGGTTTTGAACACTGCCAGGGATGGGACATCCAGAACTTCTCTGGGCAACCTGTTCCAGTGTCTCACCACCCTCCGAGTAAAGAATTTCTTCCTACAATCTAGTCTAACCCAAGGCTTTCAGTTTAAAACCATTACCTATAAATATCACTACACTCCTTGATGAAGAGCTCCTCCCCACCTTTCCTGTAGACCCTCTTTAACTACTGGAAGGCTGCTTATAAGGTCCCTCCAGAGCCTTCTCTTCTCCAAGGCTGAACAAGCCCAACTCTTTCAGCGTGTCCTCCTAGGGGAACTGCTCCAGCCCTTAGGTCATTTTTGTAACCTCCTCTGGACCCACTGGAGCAGGTCTCTGCAAATTGCACATGAAATGAGGCTTTACCCATTTCTTAGCTGAAATTCCTTGATTCAGGGTAACAATTCTGCTTTAGGCCAAATTTTACTTTCTGCTCTTTTGCAACTTCAGGCAAGGCAGAAGAGACTCAGGAAGCCTGTCAATTCCTCATGGTATCTCTGACCTCCCTTATAGCTATGTGAATAGGTTTCAATGGCTACGTCTCATTTTCTGATAAGTAAAATAAGGGTGAAAATCTAATTCCATCATTTGCTGCAGCCAACCCTTCAGAAGCTGGGACTTGCATGCCAGTGGAGTCGTGGAGGATGGGACTTGCATCTTGGCTGCTGATATCCATGACTGTAGCATGGAGAATAACATCGATCATTGGTAGTTTTATCATTGTGCTGATCTCAGTTAAAACCCTCTCCATACATTAAGAGTAGAGGCAAAGTGAATGAAAAGCTTCTGACCTCTACCAGTCAGCTCTGCAGCCACTTCTCCTAGGGGTAACTGGATTTCTGGAGGATACTCATCCTCTCCCATTTAGGTGCCTTACTCATATGTAATTGCTGTATTTCAGCATAAATGGAATGGAAATTTTATAACCAAAAGCATTTGAAAGAAAATGGTATTTTCAACAAAATGCAACAGAAAGGGACAAGAATTTGTGGGTTTTTCATAGCATATTTATATTGTTTTTATTAAGTTACTCCAAATTAGCTGATGGTTTACAAAGCCTCTGCAAATAATGTCTTTACCCAGTAACTGTCTAAGAATAATAATTTAAAAAACAGTCTTTTCACTGATTAGAAGTATGTTGTGTCTATTATGCTAATTTGGGGATTTGAGACAGAAAATTGAAGTATCATTTTTCCAGTTCATTAAGATTTGACTTTTGACTACTGCTCTGCAATTGATGAGTTAGTTTAATTATGCAGATACCAAATGTTCTAAAGGCCATGCACGTTCTTTCACATGGCCTCATGCTCTCTATGATAAAATGTGCTTTTGTTAAATGACAATATGGGTTTTTCTAGTGAGATAACTTTTTTGTTTGGCTTGAAGTAAGAAATCCACCACTTCTTGTCACCTAAACCTTTTGTGGTATCCTTTAATTAATACCATGAACATACATGTTTTTTGAGTGATGTAAATTACATTTAAAGTGACAATTAGTCTCAACCACATAGCAAGACTTTCACACTCCATTAAGAATAAAATTAGGAATAGCATTTTCTCAGCATAATCCATGGTCATTATAAAACCATCCATGGGGATCAAGTATTGTGGTTGTTATTGAAATATATCATTATAACAAGGGTAATGATTGCAATATTCATCCAGCTGTAGTCATCAGTTGCTCTTTTTTGCTCTGACTTGAGAAGGAAATATCTGCAATTACAAAGTCACATATTTGCAGAAAGCCAGTGAACTTATTTTCTGCTACTTCTGTGCTTTAGAATTTCAGCCATTTTTATCAGAAAGTCCTGGAAAGAGTCAGAATAAGTACTATTTTGTTTTATAAAACAAATAAGTGTTAATTCAACCAGTAGATAAATACATATAAGGAATCCAACATGTGGACTTAAATTAAATAACCTAAGCATTTGACTAATCTTGAGCTACAGGGAGCTCTTGCCCTCTTTATATCTTTCCCCTTCCTTGTACTTCTGCTTCTCCCAGCATAACTTATGTAATAACTAATTCCTCATGTGATCTTGGACCCAAACTTGACTGGGAGAAATGATACAGAGAGTTTACACAGCACTGTGTATTTCTTCAGATATCTTTATTTATTTGATAGAAACTTAATTAACCATCTAGCTGCTTCAGTATGGGACAACTAGGGGTTTGTTGTTGTGTTATATGTGAGCTTTTTTCCTTTGTATAATGCCATATGGAATATTTATCTTGTACTATCTTTGCCCATATTTCTCCTGCTCAAAAGCAAGCTGAGCTTTTCCATCTGACAATATTTATAATGTAAAAATCTATTTCAGTCAGTAAATGATATTGCTGCTAATAGCTTGGACTACAATCTAGTAAAACCCTTAAGCATATGGAAAATATCTGTTGAAGTTAATTGAGCTGCTGGCACCATTGAAATTACATATGCTTAAAGACCTGATATCAGGAGCTTAGTCAACTCCACTGAGCTGTATTGGTCTGTGGGGTCCTCTTGGGGTGGGGTTTAGGAGGCTATAAGTGTCTTCAACACATCTCGTTCAGCACCTGATGTGGAGGTTCAAGACCCTTCTGTGGGGACAGGTGAGTATAGCCCAGCTGAGAGGGACATAGGTCACTTCATGTGAAAAGTCATTAAGTTCTTAAAACTAATCACTCCTGTAGTCATTCTGATTGTTTGGTGTGCAGTTCCAGCCACTCACTACAAGCCAGGTGTTTCTGGTAGGGCCTGACAGCTATATGTGTGTGTGTCCCTCACATCTTCAAGCTTGCTTATGGTGAGGGATAGGGAAGAGGGAAGCCTAATTCTTTGTACGCCACTGAGGCTGTCATCTGAAACTGATAACAGCTTCTTCATGTGAATTAGGTGGAAAAAGTAGAATGGCCAAAAAAAATCTAGGGAAGAATATGTTTGGAATCACTTTGGGAAGGATTTGCTCTATCTGAGGCAAATCAAATTGTGTTCTTGAGCAGAATGGTTCAGGCCAAGCCAACAGGGCTCTGTGGCATTGTTGCATCAGGTGATAAAAGCAGAGCACAGGACGTGTGGGATAGAGATGGCCTGGAGTGTGTTGGTATGATATGGGATGTCCATGAGCTTCTTTTCCAGATGAATGCTGAGATTTGGGGTTTGCAATACATCCTTTCAGGACAGATTTATTTTGTAAAGATAGGAAACATAGGGCCTTCATTTATAGTAACTACCTCATACTTCTGAGCCAAAACTGACTCAATTTTTCAAGGCAGAAATGCTGGTTAGGCACATTCCATTGACAGAGAATGGGAACTGGTGTGCTTTGTAGAGATTTACCTTTGAGATTTACTTCCCAGAGTGTTTTACAGACAAATTGTGTATGCGTTACCACGCTTGGTTTTAATCTGATGGGTGACTTACCAGAGCAGGAGCAGAGCTGAATGTTCTTTTAGAGTCGATAGGTCTGACTTTGTTTGAACCACTTGTCTTTAGTGACTGCAGAAATACAAGGAGTTAGCAAACTAAATTTTGCCAGTCACTAATGGTGGCTTCCCACATGCTTGTACAGTGGCCTCCAAAAAAAAGGGCTTGTGTAGGGGTTCAGGAATGCCATATATGCTTCCAAAAAAGGACTTGTGTAGGGGTTCCTGAATGCCATATAGCAAAGAAGCGAAGCTGACAAAATGGACATGGCATTCCCCACTTAAAAATGATGAGTGTGATACTCAGCAACACACAGCTAGATGTGTGGTGGAGCATGAAGTTGATGACATACTCAGGGAAAGAGATCATACTTATTCATCAAGTAAGCTCCTGTTTTGGGACACTACTTCACAGTAGAAGATTTATTCCTATGGCTTTAACTTTCTTATCCTATCAGAACTTCTCTTTATCTTCACTGTATATCACCTTGGCATTTTCCTTGACTGAACTCTTCCCTCGCTTCTCTTTTTAGTGTGCCTGCAAATCTCTCTGTCACCACCTTTGCTATGTCTCCCAAGTCATTACCACAGTACTTAATAAAAAAAATACAGTAAAGTAATCTTAAGGATCTCCAGTTCTCAAAAGAGAGCATATTCAAAATTAAAGTGTTGACTGAGTGTCAGCAACTGTGGAGTAAACAGGAGCAATTCCATGTCAGCTAATGAAAGCCGACCCATGGCAAAAAAAGGCTCTGCCTCTAATCCATCACACTGTGTTGTAGATTATGTATCACAGCAATCTTCCACAGGCAGCAATGAACACAGTCCTCCATGTAATACATCCAACCACAGTGGTTCATATTAAAGAAATTTTTCAGTCTTTTAATTGAATTTTAAAATGTCACAGTAATTCAGGCTCTGCTTCACTTACACCTGCACTAATCTGTTTATGGTGTCCTGATGTAATTTTGCCTGTTATAAACTGGCTTAAATGACCCGAAAAAAAGGATTTGTTTCCCCTCTCAATTCCCCAAAAGCTTGGCAGAAGTTAATAAAGCAAGTTGCCTAGGTTATGTTTTGCAGCAGGCAAAACCATGGTGCCTCGTTTGGTTATTAATTTACTCCAGTACGAAGGGAGTGTAATGTTGTGGTCATGAATAAATGACAGAAACAGGACTTTTGATTGTGTTTGGGGGAAATTTTTCTTGCTGATTTTTCATCTAGGACCCATTCCTGAAAATGCAACTAGCCTAAAGGACTCACAGTCAAGGGGCTGGTTCAAAGGGAGACGACTAAGGTTTGGCTTAAGTGAATATTTCAGACAGAAGAGTTGAGTGAGGTTTTCATGGCCTTTTTTGAGATGAGTAGGATGTCTTCTTTAAAGGTGGGCAAAGACCTGAGTGCATATTTGAGGCTGGCCTCAGCACCTGGGATTCTTCAGGGGCCAATTTTGGGGAGAAGGTGAGTTGAGTGTTCTTACTGGTTGTTTTATTTAAATCTCCTCTCCATCTTTTCCCAGCTTCTGCTGGTTTAGCTGGGCAGAATAAACACATATCACTTGTTACTTGGGAGAAGAGACTGAGCCCCACCTCACTCCAACCTCCTTTCAAGTTGCTGTGGAGAGTGAAAAGGTCTCCCCTGAGCCTCCTTTTCTCCAGATTAAATAACCCCTGTTCCCTCAGATGCTTCTCACAAGAATTGTGCTCTAGACCCTTCACCAGCTTCATTGCCCTTCTTTGGACGTACTCCAGCAACTCAATGTCCTTCTTGGAGTGAGGGGCCCAAAACTGGGAGGTTATTTAATTTTTTCTAAAGATGATGTAAGATGAGAAGAAAAGTTTTGTCTGTCTGTCCCATGAAATTGTCTCCTGAGTCCCAACAGATTAAACATGGTAGAAGACTTAGCAATATGAGTTACTTGGACAAGATCACAGCTCTGGTGCTAAATCCACTTGCTAGTCCATGTTGTTTAAATAATTGAAGATATCTCTGTATTATCTTTTAAGCTGAATCTAAGCCTGGTGCAGACTTAAAAATAACTGAAACAATACCTTGCTGAGAAGGATCTATTTGGATGCAGGAGCATGCTGTATATGCACCTGCATGAGCCACATGGATGGATCAGTGCAGACCTCTGACCATGTACCGTCTTTCTTTCCATGATGTGCCACTGGACTCTGCATTGACCAGATTTCCAGTGACAAGAAGGTGTGGTTTTCAAGTGTGGATGACTTGGTCATGCTAAAGCAATCAGAGTTAATAGACACCATGCAAAGGAAAGAGCTTAGGGGAAAATGTGGGTTTGATGCAGCACAGAGGAGTGGGAATGAAATTCTGAGGCTAAAACAGAAAGAAAAGGACACCTTGTATGGGAATATTGGTATCAAAATAAAATGGAAAAGGAAAAATGAAATAAGTGAATGGCTCTCTTTTTTTTTTTTATAATTTCACCAAAAAAGATCTAATTAAAATTTGCCATTGATGTTAACAGACACTTTCTATTAAAAGTCATTGTGTAAAGTGCCATTTTCGTATGGAGAATTTTGAGTTTTTCTAGATCAACCAAGGGTATTAAATTATCTGTTGAAATCTGATAACTACATGTTTATGAATACTAAAAAAAAAAGGTATACCCTAAATGAGTTCTTATTGGTAGGGAATGAACTATTTCATTATTATTAATGAACTCTGAAGTTGCTATTGCTGTCTAATTACACTAAATGCATTTCTCCAGGTTCAGGAATGTACATAAATCAATGAAAGGAACTGACCCTGAAAAATGAAGTGAAAGTAGTTAATACCCTGCCTGACAGGACTTCACTGGTAGGTATTAGATTCTTCTTTTTGTTTTCTGGTTTAATATTCTTAGCTGCTTGAAAAGTCTTTCTGTTCCAAGGCAGTTTTGAATAGCTGGTGGGTTTGGGTAACCTACCTAAGAGTTATTTTTGAATTGTACATGCAATAGCCAAGAACTCTCCCTATATAATTGCTGAGGGACTATGGAATTTTCCCTGCAGTGAGTTTTAATTATTCTGTGCTAATTAAGCAACTGATGCCTACTGTGAAAAATTTTCCCTTTGGAACAATGTGAGCAAAGGTGCATACATAAATTCCAGAATGTATGCATAAAAGCATCCTTTTTTTATCTCTTGTACTAATTTCATGTCCTCTTACTCAGTCGGTGGGATGAATAAATATAACTCCTATTGCCATCTATACTGGGCTCATAAGGCATAATATTAATCTTTTCCAATTTAAAAAAAACCCTGAACAACAAGGTATTTTTGGGTTTGCTGGATCCTCTTTTTAAGAGTAAAGGCTGTAACCTATTGCAAAGTTAGGTAAGAAAATGAGGTGCTCGAGTATATTTGTATTAGAAGGCAGCTTAGTCAGAAGAAAGCAGACAATGAGAAAAGCAGAGATGCATTGTGCAGTCAACCTGAAAAGTGATTCCCTCCCCCCCCACTTCTTAATTTTTATGATTTGAGAAGAAAGTGGGTAACAGGGTGAACCTGGCCTAAGCATGCAGCTCTGGGATGGATAAAGGACAATACATGCCTCAAGGCTGTGGTGCATCTTTATCTCCTTCTGCTACAAAACCAGAAAGGATTAATATTTTTCTGGGTTTTTTTATACAGTTCTAATGCTACTATACTGAAAATAACCAACATTTTGTGTAAAGGGCAGGTTATAGAGAATAGCTGCATGATATTGGATTTTTTTTTCCTCAGGAGGTTCATGTTGTGCCTTGCTGGTGCACATAAAAATAGTCATAGACTGGCTTGGGTTGGAAGGGATCTTTGGATGTCACCTGGTCCAAACCACCTGCAGTCAGCAGGTTCATCTCCCACTAGATCAGGTTGCTCAGAGCCCCAGACAGCTTGACCTGGAATGGTCTGCAATTACAATGAAATTGCAAAGCTCAAAGGGTTGAGAGGAAAGGGTAAGGACAGCAGAAACTGAAAAGACGTATTTTCTTCTGGGAAGTGTATCCACGAGGCTGTTGACTCTTATTGGATGACACATTGCAAGAAGTGGCAAGATTAAAATGCTTGATGTGTTATTATCTATGTTACAGATGGAGAGACATGTAGATATCCCCATTTCTGATCACCTTGCAGTTGTCAAGATAAGGCTGTGATGACCCCATCTGATCTGACAGGGAGACTGTCCCAAAGTCAGGAGCTATTGGTGTCTCATGGGGGAAAGGTGCTCCGGTCTGCTGCCAGATACAAATGAAAAGACTCATCCCAGCAGTGAGCTGTCAGAAGCAGGAAAATGGTTTGCTTTTTGCTTAAAATTGTCCATATGATGAAAGTGAAATTATAGGGAGAAAAATATCTGCATGATTTATCTTTAGCTCAGCCCATTTTTTCCTCTTCAAATTGCAGATCTGTCATTTATATAGGTTTTTAATTCAATTATCTTTAGCTCCAGTTAACTAGAAACTCCTGGTCCGTGTAAAGGTACAGGACAAATATTGTCTTTTGGCAGCTCAGCTTCATTTCTCCTTGTCCTGACAAAGTGCTTCAAGAAACCACAGGCTTCAAACAGCCTCATTTATCTTGTATATTACTTCAAGATACTCTAGACAAGTTAATCAAAATGATTTCCAGATTTGCTACTTTTTATGATCTTTCTTTCTCTTCCCATCTTAGCTCTGCTTGTCCCAAAATGTGGGGTCTTTACCCAGTATTGCAGCCAGTAGACACAGGATTGAAGTATTTATTGCAGGTCTGCACAGAGCTGGAGCTAGGTGATATCTCACAAAGCTAGCTCTGTACTAAAAACGCTCTGTATTTATTCTGTTAGATGTTTAGAAAAGACTCACTTAAATTTACCTTTATTGTTTAGTAAAATAGTTCTCGTTTGGTGTTGATTTTTCTGTTATCTCATTTGCATTTAGAGTTATGATATTTCTTTTGATCCCTGTAGATGCTCACAGAAGGGTGTGTTTGGATGGGTTGGGACTTCTTTTGAGTTGAAGGTCATGATCTTCCCTTACTGTATTTTACTTTTTCCCCAATTATAGTTGTTTTCTGCTGACTTTCAGACCTTGGGGCAGCTATCCTATTTTAGTTCCTTCTAAGACAGGATGTTCCTTGTTCTTGTAACTCCTCCTTGAAGGATTAGTGGCTCAGCAAAAGATGGGAGTTTATGTATCATCTCTAGTTTTATGCAGGAGACCTAGTGATTGTTCAAACTAGAACTACTGGTTAAAATGTTATTGGCTGCTGCTTCCTCAAACATTAGTTTCACCTGGAATCTTTCAAGTCTCACTTTTCATAATATAACTCCTCTATCCTTCTCTTGAATTCTACAGTTTTCTCATGCTGATAAAATCTAGTTAGAAAAGTTTTCTACCCTTTTTTTAGGGAGCTTTTCAGACTTGAGGAGTTTCTCTCCCTTTTGGCATGAGTTACATATACCCTGGATGATTGCATCAGTTATTTGTTTCATCATAAGCCAAATCTTAAGGTACAATATGATTATAAACAATAAACATAAGCTTGTTAGTGATACCAATATCACGACAGGATGTAGCATGAGATTAAGTCTGTCTGTTGCCACATGTGACGATCTGAAGAGGACTTCCCACCATCTGTGTTCCCTATCTGTCTTCACCTGCCCCAAAACACTGTGTCACCATTTCAGGAACACACAAGTGTAAATTTATGTGTTCCATTCTTCTGTCAGTGTATGCTTATTTTTAAGCTTTGTTGGATTTTTCCTTGCTACAGCACATGACGCTCAGCAATCAGAAGCAGAAAGCTTTAGGTAGTCTCCATTATTTGCTTTTCTTCTTGCACAACAAATGGTTGGAGCAGTGCTGACTGCATGAGATCACCACTGAGCTCTTCTGAGTGTTCTGGCTTGTGTCCCCAGAGGTCTTTTTTCTCCCTAAATTTAAACATTTCCCCTTTAAGAAGAGAGTTTTTATTTGGAAAAGAATTCATCCAGGAAAGAATTTTCATTCATTCAGAGAGTGCCAGCACTTTGAATGGGTTTTCATTTTTAAGGGAGACAAAAGCAATATTTACATTTTCTCATAATAACAAAAGGCAACTTGCATTCATTAAAGTTTCCTCTTTGGTAATCTCCAAGCATTTAATATTTTTTTTAGTGAAATCAGAAGAGTGCTGTTGCTACTGTTGGCTGAGGTATTTCCCCAGTCCACAGCAGCAGCAGCAGAGCTGTTTGGATAACCGATCCCATGATGTAATCCCATTTATTTAGGAGGACAGTGCAAAATGTTCTGCCTTTGAACATGGGTAGAATTAACCAGCAGGAGACAGTACTTTTTGCTCAGCAGCCTGTCTTCTGCAGCCAGTGCTCTGTAGATAAGCCCTGCTTTGTTTTGCTTTTTTTTCCTTAGGGTCCTGTTTCCTGGGCTGCCTCTGCTGTGGTTGTTAATGCTTTGCTCCTTCCCTGCAGCCTGTGCTGCCTGCGCACACAGCTCCATGCTCTGGTACCTTTGCTGTACAGTTCTCAACAGAGATTCGCTAGCACAAATCAGCTGTACTTTGAGTGTTGTTCTCATTCCCCTAGAGAAGCTTAATAGCCAGATGAAAAGCAGCAGTTTCCACAAGTATCCATGGGGCTTTAGCAGCATCCTTTATTTTACTTAAATGTGTTAAAGTAAGGACTATTCAAATGTATAAATTGTGCAGCTCTCTGACATGTTAATTATTCAATAGTATGTATCTCTCCTGCTCTGAGCTAGAACAGAGCTGATTCTGTTTAGTGATTTGTGGTCAATGGGATGGAGTCTAGTTGGAGGCCTGTGTCTAGTGGAGACCCTCAGGGGTTGGTACTTGGACCAGTACTTTTCAATCTATTCATTAATGACCTGGATGAGGGAACAGAGTGCACTGCCAGCAAGTTTGCTGATGACACTAAACTACGTGGAGTGGCTGACACACTGGAGTGTTGTGCTGCCATTCAGCATGACTTAAACAAGCTGGAGAGTTGGGCAGGGAGAAACTGAATGAAATTCAACAAGGCCAAGTGTTGAGTTTTGCACCTGGGAAAGACCAACCCCATGGATCAATATAGGTTGGGGACTGACCTGTTGGAGAGCAGTGAAGGGGAAAGGGACCTGGGGGTCCTGGTAGNACAAGGGGCAGTGATTGTAAGCTGAAGCATACGAGGTTCCATGTGACTAAAAGAAATTTTTTTTCCCAGTGAGGGTGCCAGAGCACTGGCACAGACTGCCCAGAGAGGTTGTGGAGTCTCCTTCTCTGGAGTGATTCAAACCCCGTCTGGATGCACTTCTGTGTGACCTGGTCTAGGGAATCCTGCTGTGGCAGAGGGGTTGAACTGGATGATCTTTCAAGGTCCCTTCCAACTCCTAACATTCTGTGATTCTGTTCAGTGTTTTGACTTTCCAGCTCAGTCTCTCCTCAGTGAGGCACTTTCTGCAGTTCACAGCATGTCCTCCCAGACAGTCTCTCATTCAAGCTGTGACAACACTCCATGGGGACAGTTACTCTCAAGGCTTGGGCTGTAGAAAGGCTCTGCCTTAGACTTGCTCCTCTGCAGACCAAGGGCACTGCTAAATCTTGTGTCCCACCTTGGGGTGCAGGAAGCCAGAGGTGGCAGCTGCAGGGAGGAGGGGACAGGAGAGGTGACCCTGAACTGACCAACAAGGGATTCCATCCCATGGATGTCGTCTTCAGGATAAAGGTGAGGGATCATGAAGGTCAAGCCTGTTCTTTACTGGCCAGTGTCCGAGCAGGACTTTGTCTGTTCTCTCTTTGATCCTGATCTATGTGTTCCTGAATCCATTTCCAAAATCCAGCTCCTGTATCCAGTTCCTGTCTGCTTCTGAGTCCAGACCTGGAACTCCCCAGTACCTGCCACAGCATCAGTGGTGACAGTGACATCATAGCCATATGGTTTGATATATTTGTTTATATTTCATTTTGTTATTATTTTCATTTAAGCTGTTTTAAGCATTTTTTTTTTCCAACCAGTTAGTCTCTCTCCTTATTCCCTTTCTCTTCCCTTTGGGCAGGAAGAAGGTTAATAGAGAGCATCTGTCACTCATCTGGTGGCCAGCCTATCCCTGACTATTGCCCTCTTGAATACTACCAAAGCCCAATGTAAATTATATATGCAATACATAATTGTCTTTTCCTAGTTTAGGGCATGACCTAATCAAAGAAGACAGCAAGGGATCTGCTTCCTTTCTTTCCTGCCACTGCCTGTGCCTGGGGTCTAAATGTATGTATTAAAAACCATTTAAAAATCCAGCTCTGTGCCAGGTTTGGGGGGAGTGGGAAGGCAGTGCTGTGCCTTCATCCTTCAGCATATTTTGTGATATGACTGCAAGGGTTAACAGACTTTTGAGCATGACATATTCCAAATTGCTCTCCTTGATCAGATGAGTTTTGGAGTGCCTCCCCCCGCCCCATTGCAACGGCTGTCATTTCCTGGAAAGGGCACATTTGATCAAATATCTGTTACTCTCCTGCTGAACAGAGCTTGCAAATTACTAATGATTCTGGCAAAAGAGCTTTAATTTTGTGCCAGTGGGAGATTTCAGGTTAATTAAATAGTCTTGTTGCTTCTGTGTTTCACCAAGTAACTGCTCTTGGGTGAGACCTCGAAACTTACAACTTCAGGCCCTAATACTGTTGTGACCTGAACTTCATCAGGCCAAATGAATGTCCCCAAGTGTCTGAGCAAGTTCTGCAACTCATTTTAAAAAACTTCAGGGCTACACTAAGACAATCAATGGTTTGCTCTGGGCAGAGAAAGAAACCACTTGATGCTTACAGTCTTTGTAAGGCTTTAAGCAAATGTCCAGAAATGTGAGACAAGCAGCAAAGCCCCAGTGCTGAAGCACCTCACCTAAATCAGGATCCCAGTCTCACCTATGGTAGGAGGTGAACAAAAACCCAAGGCCAGGAAATCCAGGAGCAGAAGGTCAAAAATCCAGAGCAAGTTTTTACCTACAGGCAGGAAGTGTTTTCTGTCTGTGCACAGACTCCTGCAGAGGAGATGGATGTTTGGGGACTAAAAACTGATATATTTGGTGTCACCAGAGGACCTGCAGAGAAATCCAGTCTTTCCTGTAGTTTAACAGTGTTATTCTGCTACAACTTGGCTCTCAGTTATGATATGAGGCTCTGATATGATGGTATATCATGCAGATAATACATCACTGATACAGGGTAACCCCTCTCATCTAGTCCAATGCCCCTGCTGTCAGCAAGGACATCTATAACAAGATCAGATTGCTCACAGCCTCAGATAACCTCACCTGGAAGGGTTCTGAAGATGGAGCAACTACCACCTCTCTGGGCAACCTGGGACAGTGTCTCACCACCCTCAATTGTAAAAAATTTCCTTCTTATGTCCAGGCTAAGCCTTCCTTTTTTACTTTCAAAGCATCAGTCCTTCTCCCGACACAACAGGTCCTGCTAAAAAGTCTGTCTCCATCTGTCTTCTAGGTCCCTTGAAAGGGACTGAAAGGCTGCAGGAAGAGTCCCCATGAACCTTCTCTTCTCCAGGCTGAACAACCCCAACTCTCTCAGCCTCTCCTCATAGCAGAGGGATTCCAGCCCTCAGAATATATGTGTGGCCTCCTCTGGACCTGCTCCAACAGGTGAAGTACTTCTAGTATCAAACTCTTAAAAGTTCATGCCAGAGTTTAGCATATATGGTTTTAGATTGCATTTTGTAGCCCCAGATGAAGTGGAACAGTGAAACAAGAACAACTGCAGAACAGAAGAGAAATGTTGTTAAGATATCCAGAGGGACCTTTGTGTGTAATTATTGCCACCAGTGCCACTTTATTCTAATTCAGCAAAATCACATTTTAATTAACAAGAAAAAAAGTAAGAAATTGGACTAAAATATTAATGATAAAAGCAATCCAGGTGTTGTTTTGTGAAATGCAGAAGAAGAGAGGATTCAAATGGAAAAGGGAAGCAAATAGAACAGACATCTCTGGTGACCAAACCTTGTTCCACCTTTCACAGTGCAAGGATAATAATACTAACAGCAGTATATGTTGTATTCAGTTTTTGCAGGCTTTTTGCTTATAATGAGGAGAGAAATGGGAAGGGCTCAGAAACAAAAAGGCTGCAGCTTTCTCTCTGACTCCTGAAGAAAACACAAAAAACCCCCATCTCCATATTGTGTGTCTCTGCCAGCTATTCCCCCTCTCTGCAGAATGAAGCCCCTCCATCAATACCTGTCTCTCTGCTGGCACGGTGGCTGCACCTCAGTGGAAGCAGTGAGGTTCTCTCACTCGCCTCGGTGGGCTATGAGGCACTAAGACCTTGCCATGCCTGATTGCTCATTAATATCATATCTTCAGGGCAGCAGGGCTTCTGGCTGGCAGGTGACAAAATTGTTGGAGGTATGTGCTGGAGCTGGAGCCAAGAAATAGAGGGGGACAGGTGGAGATGTGTAAATAAGGACACTAGGAGTCTGCCTGCGTGATGCAAAAGCTGTTCCTAGCCAAGGAGCGAGCTGAGCCTGTGCACATGTTATCTGTGCATTGTACAGCAGGGAACCACTGCTTGTCCTGATGTGTGCTGTGATCAAAATGAGTGAATCACAGAACTACAGAATTGTTTTGGTTGGAAGAGACTTTTAAGATCATCAAGTCAAACTCTTAACCAGCACTGCCAGATCACCACTAAACCATGTCCCTCAGCACTACATCTACACGTCCTATCAATACCTCCAGGATGCCGAGTCCTCTACTGCACTGGGCAACCTGTGCCAGGGCTTCAAACCCCTTTCTGGGAAGAAATTGTTCTTAATGTCCAGCCTAAACCTCCCCTCAGGAAGGCTTGAGGACATTTCCTCTAGTCTTATCACTTTTTACTTGGAAGGAGAGATCAACCCCCACCTTGCTCCAACTTCCTTTCAGTTGTAGAGGGTGAGGTGGTCTCCCCTGGGTCTCCTTTTCTCCAGGCTAAACAATCTCACTTTTCTCAGTTGCTCCTCACAAGACTTGTGCTCTAGACCCATCTCCAACTCCATTGCCCTTCTTTGGACACACTCCAGCACCTCAATGTCTTTCTAGGAGTGAGGTGCCCAAAACTGAACCCAGAATTTGAGGTGTGGCCTCACCAGTGCTGAGTACAGGAGGATGATTATGTTCAGCCAACAGTTGGGTCAGGTCTCCCTGGAGAAGTTCACAAAATATGTGAAAACCTGAAGCCTGCCAATTTCTGACCACTGCAGGTTGTATGAGCTCGCTGTCCAAAGAGGTTATCAATAATTGGAACAGGCTGCCCAAGGAAGTGGTGAAGTCACTATCCTTAGAAAGGCTCAAGAAACATTTAGATGTGGCACCTGGGAACAGGGTTTAGTGGTGAGCATGGTAGTGTTAGTTTAATTATTGGACCTGATAATCTCAGTGGTCTGTTGCAACCATAATGATTCCATGACTCTAAGGACATTGAAAAGGTCTATCCTTTGCTAGGAGTAAACTAGCTATCTAGAAACAGCTTTTCAGAAAAGATGCTGGGAATTTTGGTGGATTGTGCTTTTAAAAACAGACAAATGTTATATAAATGTAGATGCTGAAACAGGAGAATTGTTCATTAGATTAATGGAACAAGACTTTGCTCTATTTAGTAGCTACTGTTGAGCACCACAGTTCAAGAAAGATAAGGGCCACTCAGAAGGAGTCCAGAGGCAGACAGCAAGAGTACAGGTTTAGAAGTCATGACCTACAAAGAAGGCTTGAGTTAATTGTTTTTGTTGACTTTTGAGATGAGAAGACATAATGGAGTTGTGATGGTCAATCTTCCAGTATGTCTGCTGCTACTGGAGTAGTTTCTTCTCCATGCCAGGGCAAAAGGTTAATTGCCTTGGATGGCAGCAAAGGAAATTTAAGTTAATCATAAGGTTAAATTAGGCTTATGATAAGATTTCTAATAGCTTGAAAGAAGTGTTTGAATAGATTGGCTGAAGATGTTATATAACCTCTGTCACCAGGTGTTTTTAAGATCAAGGTATGTATATCCAAGAGGAATACAGCAAAGGTGCAGGTGGTCCTCCATGTCACAGGGAGATGATTTTCTAACCCTTCTTCAGCCCTTCCATGCATCTCATTCTACAACCCCTTTGTGCATTCAAAAATCATAGGTATTTTCAGTTTCTTCCTCCCTGATTTTGACACAGAGCTTTTCTTTGTGCTTTTTAAACTTTACTTTGAGATGATTTCACTTAAATAGCATTGCCAGTGGCCTTTTCAGAAAGGCTCTTTCTAGGCACAGGAGTTAGTCTGTCCAGGTATTTCTGAAGAATGGAGAAACTGTTATTTCAGATTTTTTTAGAGGAGGGCTCTGGGCTAGTTTGTGTTGACCCTATATTGATAAAGTATATCAGATACATTGATAAAATAATTGCATGCAGATAGTGAAGAATCAATCATGCATAAGTCCCCATGTTGAAAAAAAAGGTTTTGCCTAAATAATAAAGTGATTCTCATCTGACAGGATGAAGCTGTCTCATGATGACAGCAAACAATATGTTATGTCTCCTGGCTACTTAAATGTAACTGAGCTGTTTGGAATATCTGTTCTATACCCTTGTGGATTTTTCACTGATTACAAGGTTTTTTGGTCTCTGAGTACACAAAATAAAATACTCAGTTCTGATAACAAATCCTCCAATGACATGAAAACATTATTACACAACTTCAATAATCACTAGAAACATAAATGCAACAGAGGAGAAACATTCCTTTACAAAAGTCGATTGGGGGTAGGTTTTTGATACCATTTGCCAAATCTATCTTGTTTCTAAGGTGTGATGTAAGTTAGTATTGATTGACATTTTAAAGCATAGCTTGTTGGCTTCTTTGTTCCAGCAGTGTCATTCTCAAGGTTCATTTTTCCAGTGCTCTCAGATCACTGAGACTACTGGAGCATGTTAAGGCTGGTAATAATACAACTAGCTGATAAACAAAAACTATCAAATATCAGCAAGGAAGAATGAAAGGGAGCAGTAAAAACTCTGCTTTTGTCTAAGCTGTGAGCATATTAAGCATAGCAATTAAAATTTATTTCAAGAAAAATACCTATACAAACAGCACCAATCTGTTCATGGGTTTAAATCTTTCTCTAATGTGCCAATGATGAGTAGCATCTGTCAAGTATTTGATTTTGGATTTTACTATCTTATTAGTAGAATTCTAAATTCCAAAGTAAAAAAAATAATAAAATGAAATCATTACTACCTATCACTGTTCTTTTCAAGGATGGCAAATTGCTTCACTGCCCTTAAATGAAAATGATTTGTCTTTTGGCACTTTCTTGTTTTCCCTGGAGTTTCAGGTGCTTCTACCTGGAAGTGTCTCCAATATACAGTACTATGAGGAGGGAAGTTATGTCAGACCTTTTTCTTTTTCTTCCATTAAAGTATCTCTAATTCACACACAGCTGGAGCCCTTGTGGCTCAGACCCTGGGATTCACAGGCAGAAGGGCATCAGAGATGCTTCCAGGACAACATTCCATAGAATCATGGAACAGTTATGGTTGGAAAAGACCACTGAGATCATCAAGTTCAACCATTAAACTAACACTACCATGCTCACCACTAAACCCTGTCCCCAGGTACCACATCTACATGTTTTTTGAGCTCTTCTATGGATGGTGACTCCACCAGCTCCCTGGACAGCCTGTTTCAGGGCTTAACAACCCTCTCAAGGAAGAACTCTTTCCCAATATCTAATCTGAGCTTCCCATGGTGTAACTTGAAGCTATTTCCTCTTGTCCTATCATTTCTTGCTTGGGAGAAGAGACCAACCCCCATCTCTCTCCAATATCTCTTAAATAGTTGTAAAGATTGAGAAGGTCTCTACAAAGCCTCCTTTTCTCCAGGCTAAAAACCCTCAGTTCCACTCCTCACACTTGTGCTCTAGACCCCACTCTAATCCTGTAATGAGCATTCTGTGAAGGCAAGAAGCAATCAGAGCCTACTGTAGAATTTCATCTAAAATGCCAGGACAACAGATCCCAGATTTTGCAGTACCACTTCCCTGGCAACCCATAAGTAAATAGGTAGGGATGATGTTAAAAATGTTACAACCCTGCATGTGGACCTGCAGATATGCAGAAACTGGAGTTCCTTCTTCTCAGCCCTGAGTTGAAAGCTTTGCCTTCATGGACAAAGTAAAAGCTTCACAGATAAAGTCATCTCTGCCTCATCCTGTCAAATGTCTTGATATACCTGACATGCTCCTACAGGGTGCTTAAAATGCCACACTTGTGTTGAATTGCTGTTTTTCAAGAGAAGGTTGTTCAGCTGGAAAATTTCTTGGCTGCCAGAAACTCAGGAGGTCATGCAGCACATCACTGTCTGGCCAAGTTACAGCCTCAGCTGCCTTTTCCCCCCAGATCTATTTTGAGTTTCTCTCCATCCATCAGGACAGGTAAGATAGAGGAATGTTGCTCCTACCTGTGCAGTCTGAAGGCTTTATTAACACATCTGCTGATTAATGGGGCAAACCACCCAAAACTCCATGTGGCTACAAACTTTAGATTACTTTGCTTGCCCTCAGAGAAGCATCATCCTGAGCGAAAAATATCAGAACATGATCTGTGTGTGCATCAGGTGATTGATTTAAAAGGCACAGTCTATTAACTGAGCTCCCACCCATGTGCTCTTCCTTTGATGGAGAGGAATTGCTATCTCAGCAGATGGTCCCACCAATGCAATTTTGCATTTGCTTTGCTGACTGACAGGAAACTGAACTTTCTACCCTTGTGCCCCTCAATTGCCTCGTTAAAGAGTATTCAGGCTGCAGGAGCTGATCTGCAGCAGTCAGCCCAGGCACAGGGATAATCAAATGTATGTGGAAAATATTAAGGATTTTCCTGCTTAAGGGAACTTTTCAACACTCCCCTATGGTTTGCTCTGTGTGTTTAATCCTATTTAAATAACAAGATGTCAAACATGCCTAGTCATCAACTCACAGGTGTCCCTGCTGAGATTTTCAGCTTTAAGTCCTCCTGCACCTTGGTGCAAGGATTTTTCCCAATTGATGACTTTTAGTTTTCAAGGTTACTGATGATGTGCTCAGACATGTGAGTTGTTCAGATTCCTTCAGGAAAAGAAACTCATTAAGAAGATGAACACATTTATCAGGCAAATAATCTAGCTGAGTCAATACTTTCAGTTTTACCTGTAAGACATTAAGTTTGAATAAATTAATGTTTTTCTGTAATTACATATGCAAACACCTGTAAGTCCTTATCTTTCAGTTTCTCAAAGAAGTAGGTCTAATTGATGATGTTTATATGGTGTGTTGTCACCAAACAGGCTTCAGTCTTCTTAATCTCTCAAAAGAGAAAAAAAACCCTACCAAAACAAAACACAAATGTGATTTAATAACAATGAGAAAGCTACAGAATAAATTGGAAGCAATTGTCTGATAGGACTTAATGTTGCACTTCTAACTATGGGTAACTTATTTACTGTAGGTATGGAAAAGGGTGAACTCCAGACAGCTCTACTCCATCCTTTTGCTGCTGGTAGTATTTAAGGCTACAGAAGCAAATGAAGGCAAAGCTGGATTTCCAGATGAGGCAAAATGACCAGTGCTGACTGGTTTGGCTGTGACAGTGCTGAGATTTTTACATGTTGTCACAACTTCTTTCAGGACACCTCTTTCATGATTTAGTCATTCAGGTCTTTTGGACTTCTATGGCTCCACTAAAAACAGATGCTCTGTTCAAGTCATTAGTCTAGCTTTGTATTTCCCAGGGAGGAACAGCCCAGCAGTGCTGTGAAAAATGATGGAGTTTTGTTTCTTCGGGTTTTGTTTTTAAAGACCAACAGAAACAGTGTAAAAACCCCAACCAAACCAAAACCAGCCAGACCCCCCAGAAAAACTCCCTTGCTCTGTGCACAGAAAATTTAAAGATATTCGAAACAGTAAGAAACTGGGAGTAGGGAAATGTAGTTAAATCAAGAATATTTCTATAGTGCTAATAGCTAGAAAGCTGTCTCTGGGAGTGTTGAAAATACTTGGAAATCATTTGTCTGAATATTTCACAGTCCTAAAAACAACTGAAAAATCCTCAACCTTTTTTTTTTTTTGTTAAGTTAATCCTAAATAACCATTAGAGATATTAACTGTTGTGTGCTAGTCAGTAAAATGTTTTGGTTCTTTTTTTTTTTTCATAGAAGGGGTGCATGTCCTGTGCAGAGACAGGAGTTGGACTCAGTGATCCTCATGGGTCTCTTCCAACTCAGGACATTCTATGATTTTGGATGTTGTTTTGTGGTTTTGGTTTTGTGGTTTGTTTGTTTGTTTTGTTGTTGTTGTTTTTGTGTGTGTTTTTTTTGTTTTGTTTTAAATAGAAGTATGTATTTGCAGTCTTCATCACAATGGTCACATCAGTCTCTGGTGCTTCTGTGTGACCTGGTCTAGGGAATCCTGCTCTGGCAAGGGGGTTGGACTAGATGATCTTTCGAGGTCCCTTCTCCAGCATTCTGTGATTCTGTGATTCCTGAACTGTTTGTCATTCAGGATATGTGATCTTCTCCTCAGTGACTTGGCTACTCCCCTATCAGCCAGCTGAAATGTTTATAGACTAAGATAATTAAAATAAACAATGGCAAACAGTGACAAGCAAATACCAAGTATTGAACCATCCTCTGCGCAGGTATAGTCGTGTTTGCATCCAGGTACAGATATTTGTCTAAGTGGCTGTGGCCAAGGAGTTGTGCAAACAGCTCATCAAAGCTTGCAGTGGGGGAATGGGAAGGGGCATGAAAACCACTGAGCTGGGTATTGTGAATTAGAGTGATGCAGATGTTGTTGTTGGGACAGCTCAAGCTGGCACTTTTATTCTTGTTAGGCCAAGGCCGTGGCCACTTTACTCTGGAAATCAATTAGAGGTTTTCAAATTCAAAGAGGAAGGCAAGCAGTTTTTGTAATAACATTTAGCCAATATCAGTCTTCATCTTGCAGGATTGCATTTGTCAGCTCTTTCAATTAGATCCTATTAATGCCTCTGTTAATAAATGTTGTTTAGTTGGACAAGATGAAATTCAGATGGGAATGTGTATTCAGGGCTACCATTTAGGTATAGCATTACTGCAACACTTCTACACATTCACTGGGTGTATGAATTCAACATGAATAACAATTTTTCCAAACCAAAATGTATTTGTTGATAGTCAGAACTAAATTAAAATGCTGGTTTTGGTTTCAGATCCTTCTTTTCATAATCCACCTTGTTCAGCCACAGTAATCAGTTTGGTTGTTTCAGGTACCTAAAGGCAAAAACAAGGTGGGAGACTCCTAAGGGAAAAAAATGAGACAGGGTTGAGGTTCTTGGGCAAGGCTGAGAAACCATTGGTGCTAGAGGAATTCTTTTCTTTGCAGCAACTTGTAAGAAATGTAGGGTCATGAATATAATACTGGTAACAACAGGACATTGAGGTGAAAGGGAAGGAGACATAGTTCAGCTAGAAATGACTATTTTGTGGAGAAGGACATGGGAGTCCTGGTGGACAAAACGTTCACTGTGAGCCAGCCTCATGGCCAAGAAGGCTGATGATGTCCTGGGGTACATTCAGAAGAGTGTGACCAGGAGAAGGTGGAGGCAGGTTGTCCTTCCCTTCCACTCTGCTGTAGTGAGGCCACATCTGGAGTATTTGGTCCTGTTCTGTGCTCCCCAGTTCAAAAAATGTCAAGGAACTATGGGAGAGAGCCAGCTTTATCCTGACTGCAGTGCATTAACAAGTGTGTGCAGTGCCTGCTACCTGCCTGACACCAGCTCTTTGTGCAGGCTTACTTCCTTTTGTAAACTGCAGAGCTTTTAAAAAGTGTAGTCCAGGACCAAAGGTAATTGAAATAAATAATCTAGTTCTTGTATAACAGCTCTGCTCTTGTATACATATTCATACAGTCCTTCAGAACTGATTTCTCTTTATTCTTTGGAGAGTGAGAACCTCATTGCTAATCAGAACACTATTCCTGCTTATAAGTTCTAGGAAATGAATCTCAACCAGTTGTTTAAATTGAAATTTTTAGCTGTCAGTCAAGACAGGTCAAATGGGAAATGAAAAAAAATTAGGATCACTGAATAAAAAGAACAAATAATATCTATATGCATACACCCTTGGCTCGATATATTCTCTGGGAGGTTAGCTGCATCCAGATGGCAACTATTCACATGGCTTTCCTACCTTAAAGAGTTGTTTCAATTCAAAGGAAAGAAATACTATGAAAATGCCATCCACTCACTGTAATTGACTGTGCCAGCAGGTTAAAATATCTCTAAAAAGAATATTCCACTTCAAATTGGGTTTTTTTGATGACTAGTGAACCAACCCACTGTATCTGGAGCAGCTCCTTCCACAGTTTCTCTGGGAAAAAAAGAACCCAAACCAAACAAAAAAACCCCCTACACTAACAAAGCAACCTACAGCCCCAGTATGGAAAGAAACATCCATTTGCTACTTATTGTGCCTTTATTTATATACCAACAGGAACTATCAGCCCTAGACATTAAGACCACCATACGTAAGAAGCTTCACAAACATAAAAGGTGAGTAGTCTTTACCTTAATGAATTTTAGTTGATGATTCCACCAAATGCTTGAGAAGAACTGGAAACACAAAGGTCAGGTGGCTGGTATGAGGGTCTGGAGTGGCAAAATAAGGATTCCAAGGCTTGTATAGTCTCTCACACCTCTACTTGAAGCCAATAAATGATAGATTGCAGTTTCCAGGTATTCTTAAGGTGTTAAAACCAATTCCATCAGTTTAACACCTAGTTGTGTGATGATCTCTGGTATTTTGAACCATTCTATTTTATCTCATGGAAACACCTTTTTCAGCTGCAAGAATTATGCAGCATTTGCCCTTAATATCTTGGTAATTGCTTCAGGTAACACCTTGGATAACTCAGCACTTGATTCACAGAACTTCTAAATGTTCCTCTTGGAGGAATTGAGGGAAGTGAGGTCACACCACCAACATGGGGATGTGTATCTGAAACAAGGGCAGACCATTTCTGTATTTGATATCACACCTGGTTTTTTGTCCTTACACTGGAAGACAAGGATGAAGGACATGGGAAAATTACAACCTTGGTACAGTTAGTAAGTGTGGATGGCTCTTCCAGTACAAAACCTTTCAGTAAAATTTGAAGGTCCCTCTCTTTATACATCTAGACACATTTTTTTACCTCCAAACATTTGAATTATCTCACTGAAATCATTAATTTACAGTTGAAGACACATCCAACTGCCAACAGAGACAGAACCACCCTTACCACCAGAAAAGAGAGGATGCAAATAGCTCCTTTTATACTTATATAAAATATAAATGTTATATTTATATCCTTATTTCCTGTGTTTGTTTTTTCCCTTTTCTGATCTGTCAAGAATCTAGTCTCTTTTCCTGTGTATAGTTGCCACAAAAGCTTCTGGAGGCAGAACTGAGTTAGCGTCTGACTCTGGCTTTTCTGCCTTCATGCTGTACCTGTGAAAAAGCAGGAAAGCATTCAGGCAGTTGAAGTCAGAGGCAGATTTGCTCTCAGTGCCATTGTAATTTACTTGTTCAGATAAATGTCTTTTTGACTTTGGTAATTTCTTCTCATTGTGCATGTTATTCACAGTTGAGTAAAGATGAAAACCTAGCAGATGCTTTAACTTAGTTCTTTCTACTTTGATTTACTTTAAAAATGTTTATGGGTTTTTAATTTTGGTGGTTTTTTTGTGCCTTGCTTTTTACTCATTCAGTCTCAGTTGGAAAAAAGAAGCTCTCAGTTGGAAAAAAAGAAGCTTCATGCAACAAAAAGTAAGTAAAATACCCACCCCTCCAAAACAAGTTTATTGAGGAATGGCCATATTTGAGAGGGGCATGAAGTGGATTGTGTTGTGCTCTCTGTTGGTGTTTGAAGGGAATTTAGGGGTGAGGTAGCCCCAAGAACAGAACCACAGGACTCTGGGACCTTGAGTTTATAATTTATTAAGGGGGCTAGGTCTAACAGGTGGATTGTGATTTTATAGAATCATAGAATGTCTTGGATTGGAAGGGATCTTCAAAGATCTATCTAGTCCAACCCCCCTGCAGTCAACAGGGACATCTAAAACTAGATTAGGTTGCTCAGAGCCCTAAACAACCTGACCTGGAATGGTTCCAGGGGTGGGGCTTCTACCCCCTCTCTAAGCAACCTGGGACAGTCTCTCACCACCTTCAGTGTAAAAAATGTCTTCCTTCTCTCTAGTCTAAATCTACCCTCTAGATAAGATTTCTATGGTAAGTTCTCTGTTGTATGATTTTTATCCTCCAACAGTCCTAGATTTCCCACTGCCCAGTCTTGATCCTGCCCCTTGCCCCACTTGAAACTGGCACCGTGGACCCAGGGGACCAGGACATGCACATCCCACTGCTTGACATGTCTGGTCATGGGATGCAGCCCAGACCCTGCCTATAATGGTCCCATTGTGGGCTTGGACTCCTTCTTGGCATTGGATGGCTATGTATAAACAACCCCACAAGCAGATTATTGTCCTCCCTAGTTAATCCTTTAAAGCTTAGCTGGTTGGTCAAGACCTGGACCAAACTCTTTGATTTTCTCCCTACCAAAAGCCAATTAGCTGCTGTTATTTGGGTCACCATCACCCTCTAGCTTTCCACTCAATATGTGTTAGAAGGCTCCAAAATTGCTGACACCTACCTCAATCATTAGAGCAAGGCAGAGCTTTTGGGTTGGCTTCCCTCATAAAAATTATCTGAGCTTTTACTTCCCTGCACACGCCAGAATCAGCTAATGAGTTTGAGCTGAGCAAATGTAGCCAAGGTCTCAGGTATCTGAGTGGTGTTTTCAGGGAAGCTTCACCCTGTGACAGCAATTTATTGCCTTTATCAATTACTTGGAAGAGATGACTGGGTTGGTAGAGCGGTGAAAAAGGAAAAAAAAAGGCATATAATGAAAAGAGTAAGGAGGAAAAGGGCATTATGTAGTAAGTTGACAGATAGCTGAGAAAAAATTAACCTTAATTCTTTTAATTGGCTGAGCAACTGCAAACAATATGCATTTTGAGACATCCAAAAGAAAGGTCTTGCATTCAGTAATAAAAAATGTAGGTGATGCCTGTTCTGGGAAGCAGTGACTTTGTGGGGGGAATACGTGGAGAAAGGTGAGGAAGTGGCAGTACATCAGTGCCTACTCCTGATGCCCAGCCACAGGGTGCTCAAGGTGCTGCAGCAACGTGGAGCAAGTTGAAAGAAGAGCCATGACATCAATCAAAGCATTGGAAAAGAAATACTGTAATAATATGGAGCATGTGAAAACTTTTATTGTAAATTGGGAACATGGCCAGCAGGGCTAGGGTAGTAATAGTCCTCCTGTACTTAGCACTGGTGAGGACACATCTCTCATTCTGAGTTCAGTTTTGAGCCCCTAATTCTCCAATAAGGACATTGAGGTCCTGCAGTGTGTCCAGAGAAAGGTAACAAAGCTGGTGAAGGGTCTAGAGCACAAGTAAAAAGGCTAGGAGAGTGTTGTGAGATGAGTTTTGCACAGGTGAAGGAAAGTAAGGTGGGAAAGAAGATTCTTTTCTCAAAAGAAATGAAAAGAAAGAAACTAACTTAGAAAGAAACCAACCCTCAACACCAAAAAGGTAAATGAACAGCACTAAAAAATGTATAAGTGTGGTACTTAGGGCCATGGTTTAGTAGCATGGTGGTGATAGGTTGATGGTTGGACTTGGTGATCTTAGAGGTCTCTTCCACCCTTAATGATTCTGTGACTTGATGATTTTATAAAATAACCTGAATAATAATTATATGCTGATTTGCTGTCAGTCTGGATCAAATCATGAGAGGTGATTAATCCTTTTGCTGAGTTTGCAATACCTAAACTGACCTTTCTGATTATTCAGTGGCTGGAAACTCTATGCAAAACACCCTATAGCTCTAGGGGCAAACAGAGATCTTACCCTGCCAGGTCCTGATCATGCTGTCTACTCATCAGAAAACCTGAAGACAATGAAGAATTGAATTCCTCTCCTTCAGTGCTCGACCGAAAATATGTGCCTCACTTTTGGGGAAACCAGAAGACAGGTGAAAACAGTCTAGCCTGGAGCACTGCTCTTGCAATAGTTTCTAATAGCAGGGCTTTGGTGGAGGGAGAAGAGAAGATGCTTTCTTTTGTCTGTACCAGCTTTGGGGCCATTTGGGAAGATTACAGTGCACTGCTGACACTATTTAATGCACCTCAAGATGGGGCAAGCCTTTGTTTCAGTGACAGCTCATCATCCTTTTGGACTTAAAGACCCTGCCAGATATAGGGTCATTGAAGCTGGTGGGAAGGTTCCCTTTGGTTTCAGGGGGGGTTTAAGTCTGTTCCTATCTGTCTGTCAGGTGGTAGGTGCTTGCTGTGGCTTCTGACTTTGGTGAGCTGCAGACTCTAAACATCTTAGAAAATTGGCTCCAAAACTGTCATTTCCATCCCTTTTTTAAAAAAACAAAACTCAAAAACCAAAACAAAAACCCCCAAATGACCAAAAAAATCCCTTTATTTATTTAAAAGCAATCTTCACTGCACTGCAGATTGCAGGTACAGTCCTGGGCAAATGATATCTTCAGTGGACACCATTTTGGGAAACAGCTAAAATGTTTTTGGGGTTGTGAAACTTAAATTAGAATGTCTTTGTTTAAACAAAAATGAAAAAAATGAAAAAATTACACTGCTTTTGTTTACCCTAAAAGCTCATTCCTCTTCTGCTTTTCTGTACTGCATCTTTCATTCTGTGTTAACATGAAGTTTTTCGGAGCCTTCTAACTGGGCTTCTTACACCTGACTCTTGTACCAAATGATGTTCCCTGAGCTACTTTGACATGAAAACCTTTAGTTTTACCACAGTATCTTCCAGTATGGGTATTATCAGTCTTTTACTATTTGTGTAAAATGACTGTTAAATATGTGCAGGGACAGTAAGAAAGAGAGAAGGGGAAAAGGAGGAGTTGGGAAAGTGAGGCTGGTGGTGTGGACATGGGCAAAATGGAGGTAAAAACACCTCTGATCTTGAGTGGGGCTTTGATACGTAGTTCAGTGACTGTAGCCTGCTTCTTTCCCACAGTGCATTAAATATTGGATTTCCCCAGCTTTGGCATACAAAATCCTGCCTTTTTCTCCAAATGAAGTTCAAATACTTTCAGTTTTAACTCCATAATTTTGCTTCATGTATTCATAGTATTTTGATGATGTGGTTACTGCTTTTCCTGGTGTACTGGTTTGAGCTAGAACAGAAATAAGTCTATTTAGTTTTTTGAGTTTCCAGCTCAGTCTCTTCTCAGGGCTGCACTTTCTGCAGTTCACAGCATGTCCTTCCAGACAGTCTCTGCTTCTAGCAGTGACAACACCAAGGCTTGGGCTGCAGAAAGGCTCTGCCTTAAACTTGGCTTCTCTGTAGACCAAGGGCACTGCTAAATCTTGTGTCCAACCTTAGAGTGCAGGAAGCCAGAGGTAGCAGCTACGTGGAGGAGGGGACAGGAGAGGTGACCCTGAACTGACCAACAAGGGATTCCATCCCATGGATGTCATCTTCAGGATAAAGCTGAAGGGATCATGAAGGTCAAGCCTCTTCTTCAATGGCTAGTGTCCAAGGAGGACTCTGTCTGTTCTCCCTTTGATTCTGATCTATGTGTTCCTGAATCCAGTTCCTGAATCCAGTTCCAAACTGCCACCAAGTCTGGTCCCCAGTACCTGCTACAACATCAGTGGTAAAGATGACATTGTTGCCATCAGAGGGTTGGGCTTGATATTGGTTTACATGTATTTGAATAGATTTAATTTTGTTATTTTCCTTAGAGCTGTTTTAGTTTTCCAACCCATGTTCCTCTCTCTCCCTTATTCCCTTTCTGTTCCCTTTGGGAGCACCATGGGTTCATAGAGAACATCTCTCACCCATCTAGTGAGTGAGCCCAGCTCACACCAGCTACTGGGGAGAGAATTAACTCGACCCCAGCCCAAACCAGCACAGCTGTAGATATATTTACCAATATTAAAAAAATGAAACTAAATAAACTCAGACAAATACAGCTATCCATGCAGTCTTAGAGCTTGTGATAATTACTATGAGAAGGTAAACACTGAAAAATAAAACAACTCCTATAGAAATAAAACTACTATTGGAGATTTTTAGAATGATCTTCAAGCCACGACTCGTGAACGATAGATTCCTGAAAGACATTTTTATTTCATATATTTAATTCTCCTTCTGTGCTGGAGAGAACCTCTAGAAGCCTGTTTTTAAGTGTAAATGGATATAACTTTGAGAAACTTCATGAATGTCTTGCTGATTATCAATAGCTGAGCTTTTTATTAAGGTATGGTGAATTGAAGTTTCATTTCTTATGATTCTCCCACTTTTCCCTCTTCCTTCTAGTTTCAGCAGATGGATCATTAAAAGGTCCCTATAGCATAAACTTATTTAAAGATATTCCTGCCTGCTTTGGCAATGGGAAAAGTCTTGGAATTTAGTTTCTAAAAGTCAGTATCCCCTCATTTAATGTAATTACAAACCCACATAATTTTAAAAAATGAGACATTAACTCTACATTGATGATATTTAATGTTCTCAGTGTGCAGATGGAGTGAATGGAAATGTGAGATTTAAAAAATGGTATTTTAGAAATACTGTACTTCAAGACCTTCTGTACATGACTTAGGGGAATCAGCAGCAAATCCATTCAAAGGCATGAGTTATGGAAGATAAAAATCCAAAGAACTTGTCTAATAAATAATGGCACTAAAAATCTCTTCCATAGTTCATATTTCTAATGTGGTAATGTACAGCTTGGTGTGACTGAAATATGAATTGCAGCTGTGTGCCTTGAGGTCTGCTCTCTTGCAGGGAGCATGAAGGGATCCTCCTTGGCCAAACTGAGCAGAAGGAGGACTGTTTCTCTCCTGAGAGACTGATGATCTCCACACTGGTTACATCAAGCTCCCCCATGTTCTTGCAGCCAGGAGTGTTTAGAGGTATTAAATTAAAAGGCAACATGAGAGGGAGGAAGCAAAATGTCCTGACTACTTTCTGTCTGTGGCCAGAGCCAGCTTAGCACAGTTTTCCTTTTCCTTGAAAACTTGTTGCCTGTCCTGTAATTGTTGGAGTTTTTTTGTTTGGTTCATGACTGTCTAAACTTTTTATGAAACATGGAATCATAAAAGAGTTTGGGTTGGAAGGGGCCTTCAAAGCTCATCTAGTCCAACTCCCTGCAGTCAGTAGGGACATCTGAAAGTAGATCAGGTTGCTCAGAACCCCAAACAACCTGACCTGGAATGGTTCCAGGTATGGGACATCTCCCACTTCTCTGGGCAACCTGGGACAGTCTCTCACCACCCTTAGCATAGAAAAGTTCTTCTGCCTAGTGTAATCATCCCTCTTCTTGGAGCACAGGAGAGACATAGACCTGTTGCAGCGGGTCCAGGGGAGGTCAAATAAATGATCTGAGGGCTGGAAGCCCTCTGCTGTGAGGAGAAGCTGAGAGAGTTGGGGTTCTTCAGCCTGGAAAAGAGAAGGGTCCAGGGAGAACTTCTTGCAGCCTTTTAGTACTTCAAGGGACCTAGAAGAAAGATGGGAGAGAATTTTAACAGTGCCTGTTGTGACAGGACCAAGGGGTAATGGTTTTAAAGTAAAAGAGGGAGATTTAAATGAGAGAGAAGGAAGAAACTGTTTACTCTGAGGGTGGTGAGAGATTGTCCCAGGTTGCCCAGAGAGGTGGGAAATGTCCCATCCCTGAACCATTCCAGGTAAGGTTGTTTGCATCTGTGAGCAACCTGCTCTAGTTGCAGATGTCCCTGCTGACTGCAAGGGGTTGGACTAAATGACCTTGGAAGGTCTCTTCCAACCCAAACCAGTCTGTGATTCTATGAAATTAATTCACAAAAATGAGCTGATCAGCATTTCACAAAACCCACTAATCAGCTGTGCCCTTTTTGCACACCATTAAGATGCATTTGATAAAGTTATTAAGGTGCAAAATGGTTATCAATACTTTTTTTTCCCTTATAATCAGAAGCATATTTATTTCTTGTATACACAAGATCTTCTGCCATCAGTCACCTTAATCTCACATTGTTTGTGCTTCAGCAGGCTCTGGCACTGCTCTAATTATCTCCTCTTGTTTAATAAAGCGATTTCCTTTTGACACAGAACTAAAGCCTAACAGATGACCAGAAGCAAAGACAGGTGGTGTGGAAATTGGCACAGATTTGCATCAAATGAGAGGAAAGAGTCATTTCCATTGCCTGTTATTGCACTGAAGCAGAGTGCCTGAAGGTGTTTTAGGCTTGAACTTGCACATTGCAATTAAGACTTGCAGAGAGAACTGTATGATCAGTGCCTTTGAGCTGTGTGGGAGAACATCCCTTTGCAAGGTGGTGGTTTGTCAGGCATGGTGGTTACTCCCCAACCTGTAACCAAGGTTTATGACATGTGGTAGGAGTTTTCCTTACAGACTATTTCTGAGAGTGTTGTGAACTGTTCCTTTTGTCAAAGGTAAGGGTCAGGGCTGCAGTGGTCATGTGATGAGTGATAGATGCTCTTTATTAACTCTCTCCCTGCCCAAAGGGTGTAGAGGAGAGAGACTTATGGGTTGGAAAAATAAAACAACTTTAGTGAAAAATAATAACAATAAAATGAAATATATGCAAATATATACAAAACCAATATTGAACCTAACCTTCTGATGGTAATGATGTCACTGTCACCACTGATGCTGTGGCAGCACTGTGGCAGCTGTGAGTATAGTGGACTGTACTCAGTGGCAGAAGGGAACTGGATTCAGGAACACACAGATCAAGATCAAAGGGAGAACAGACAGAGTCCTCCTTGGACACTAGCCATTGAAGAAGAGGCTTGACCATCATGATCTCTCAGCTTTATCCTGAGGATGACATCCTTGTTGGTCAGTTCAGGGTCACCTCTCCTGTCCCCTCCTCCCTGCAGCTGCCACCTCTGGCTTCCTGCACCCTAAGGTTGGACACAAGATTTAGCAGTGCCCTTGGTCTACAGAGAAGCCAAGTTTAAGGCAGAGCCTTTCTGCAGCCCAAGCCTTGAGAGTAACTGTCCCCATGGAGTGTTGTCACTGCTAGAAGCAGAGACTGTCTGGGAGGACATGCTGTGAGCTGCAGAAAGCGCAGCCCTGAGAAGAGACTGAGCTGGAAAGTCAAAACACTGAACAGAACTGGTTCAGTGCAGGATAAGCTGCAGGATGATTCACATGCTGTAGATCATTCTGTTAGTAATGCTTCAGATGCTGATGTTGCTTTGGATCTTGACAGTGATGAGTGGTGTGTAATATCTGATAAAGATTAGAGGCTTCAAAATCAAAACAAAGCTCCTGAGCAGGAATCCCATGATAGCTGAACACCATTTACAAGCTGTGACAACAAGATAATTGGTCTGGGTGTGGCTTCTACTTACTGGAATATATGATGATAAATAGTGAATCTGGCTGGACTTTGACTGGGGGAAAATGGAATACTCATAGATATATTTTTATATTATTGCTGCTGGCAGAAGACTGAAGAAGCAAATATCTAGGCATGTTTGTGTGATCTGTGAGTAAAACAGAGCTGGCTGTGCAAAAGCGAGTGTACTATTGCATTACTTCATTGTGACTACCACACTCTATTTCCTCCATTGCATCCTATGTCTCTCATCCATAAAATCCATACTAGATCCATTCCTCCTTCTGCCATCTCCCATATTCATTATTCTTGTCACCTGTGTCTTTTCCATAACTTAAGAATTTTCTCTTGACCTGAAAATTAGATTGTTACTTCAAGATGGATTGTGAAAGGAGGAAACATTGCTCTATGAATCCACTCTTAACTTTCCTCTTGGTTGGCATCATCCACATGAAGTAGTGGGAAATAGTATCAGGAAATGTGATGCCCATCCATCACTGTTGAGATGTCTCAGAAAGCTGAGAACCATCAGTTTCTGCTTTCCTTTCCTGCAGCTACTTCTATATGACCAAGCTACTCCAGATATGTAAAATCACTTTGTCCTCATACTTACAGTGCCAAATGCAATTTTGGCTGCAAGGCTGACTTGCTTGGGAACTGGTCCTTGTCATCTGACTTCAGAACTTCAGCTTTAACCTTTTTATTTTAATTGACTTACCATGTTGAGCAGCACATGAAGCTGAGAATTTGTAGGGAAAGCATTGGCATGACTTTGGAGAGGAGTTTTTAGACTTAAACTGCAGGAGTTGTCTTTAGCTCTAACATAAGCACTGTATTTATAAAATTAAAAGAAGAACCAAGAAAAAAGAAAAGACCAGTTTATCTACAGGCCTATTCCCTTCAAAATTATGCCTGCCTTCTCCACAATAAGGGGAAGAAGTACATTTGTCAATGTAGTGTTGAACACAAGAAGTTGAGTTGCCAGGAGGAACATATTTGTTATGACAGACATGAGAAAGTATCTACTGTCTTTTAACCAAGTAAATATTGAAGGGCTGCTCATTAAAAATTCAACCATCTATCTTCATGCCCCATCCCACATTTCTGCCCTGTCAAATTTTGAGGTGACAAGTGACTAAGAAGCTGTTCAGATAGAATCTTGGTTTGGGCAGTGTGAATTTTCACTCTACTGGCTTTATTTGGGCAGTGCCCCATCATGATTAAAGACAAAATGCTTATTCTATACAAATTAAAAAGAAAATGCATGTTTCCAGTTAAAAGAATATGGGTAGAAAAGTGGTTGCAGAGATGAGAGTGAAAAGAGGAGGAATCCTTGTGTGCTCACTTGTTTGGAGTGTAACTTCAGTATTATAAACTGAAAAGGGAACTGCTGACTTCAAGGAACAAGCACTATAATCTGAGTTGATAATAAAAAAGGTTCTGTTGAAATGGCCCAAGTTCCATTTTTTCACAAAATACTCCTACTGACTTTCTCTACCCCCCTCCTGATGCAAAGATTGGAGTAGAAATTAGAAAACTACTTTCTTTTTTTCAGCTAACTTTCCAGACTACTCTTTCCCCCCCCATTAAACTTCCATTCAAAGGCAAAGCAGATACTTCAGCAGGGAAAGAGATGATTTCCAAGGGCCACGAGGTTTTTTTTAACACTTGAATCCAGCTGAGTATCAAAGGAAAGAATAGCACCACTTCAAGACTCTGAATCAAAGAGTTTGCAGAACCCTTCAGCCCGGTGCAGGGATCAGAACAATGCTGCCTGGGTTCAAGCTTCACAACATCCTTCTCATGCAGTAGTACCTTTATTAAATTGAAGGGTACCTCTTGCAGAATAACTCTCAAAAACTGTATTGCCACTAACTGCAACAATTGTTTGTGTGTGCCTCCAACTGAAAAGTCTTCTGGATTTTTTTACCAAGGTAAGTGCTTCTGTGCCAGAGGTGAGTGAGCAATTCTGTGCAGAATTCATATTGGTCCAGGCTGACTGTGCTTTTGTAATGAATTAAATAGAGGTCTACTGGAAAAACAGTTACATTTGATAATTTTAAAGGTGTGTTCCAACCAAAATGATTCTGTGATGTCTATGATTCTAGATGTTAGTACATGTTAGGCCTTTTTGTTTGTTTGTTTGTTTGGCTGCTGTTTTGTTTTGTTTTTTTTAAGAGGCATAGTGATCCTTTTAAAGTACAGGTAGACCTTTAGAAAAGGAAAAGACATGATACTATTTGAAAATACCTTTGATATGCTTTTAGATTAATGGTAAGATTAACATCTTCAGATGAAACTGTCTTCTGATAGAAAATCTAGTTTCTTCCAGCTCAGAGGTTTCTAGGGAAACCTACCTCTTTCCACAAATTGCTGTTAAAGAAACAGATAAATATCTAAAGTATTGTTTGTAGCAAAAGGCCACTATGTTGATTTATTTCAGATGATATTCTGAGTTTATTCCTGAGAGCAGAGAGTTACAGTTTTTCTTGTGAAGAGCTGGGCAGGACTGACAGAGACAGTGCTGGAGGTATTAACCCATTGCTGTGCTTTAAGTGCTCAGTGTCTTATGACACTGTGGATTTAGTGTACATGAGCATCTGCCTTGAGGGACTTTCTGATCCTGAGAGAGTCCAAACATGCCAGTTGCACCAAGTCACTCTTGTGAAGTAGTCTTCTGACATAGCAGTTTGTTGGAGGAGAGGAAAAAATCTGTGCATCTCTGCATTGTAATATTTCCAGTACCCTTTCAGTGTAGAGAAGCAGTTAGGATGTGTGGTGCCACTCCACACACTACTTCTAGGCTTCATCCTCTACAGAGCATATACACAAAGAGCTAAAGGTCTGTCCCTCCTATTTGATCTCCATATAAAGGTAAAGCCACAAGAGTTTTTACAGTTCAGGTCCAGAATATTCATGGAGCAGAAGGGGATGTTTCTCAGACCTACCTAGCTTGGGTTATTCCTAATCAGAGCAGAAAAGGAGGGAAGTAAGAACCACAGCTTGTGTAAGTGCTGCAACAAAGGTGCCAAAATCCAGGAAGATAAAGCCTATCTATTGTCAGGCATTGGAACAGGCTAGTTAGGGAGGTGGTGGAATCACCACCCCTGGATGTGTTCAAAAAATGTGTAGATGTGATGCTTGGGGACATGGTGAAAATGGTAGTGTTGGGTGGAATGTTGGACTTGATGATCTCAGAGATCTTTTCCAACCATAATGATTCTACAATTCTATGATTCTATTGCTTGCCTTTTATTTTAGGTCCTACCCAGCAAGAGCTGTTAAAGACAGAGCAGGATCCCTCTGTTGTCAGCTCCTCTTCTTGACAGACAGCCTCTGCCAAGGAACAGGGATGTCAAAATAAAGTGTCATTTTATGAGGAACACCAGGTGCCTGCAGACGGAGAAATCAGTGGTCTATCTGCTGGTAAAGTCATATTAATAATACAGTAAATTTGATTTCTTAAACTCTAACTAAAGGCTGCATTCAGACCCCACTGTCTTCAGTGCCTTTGCAATTTAATCCCAGTCTCCCCCCTCCATATTTTTTGGCTCTTAAATAGATCTCTTATGTGATTTTTTGACAAGAAACAGACACCTTCCCACCCCATGCCAGTGTCTCCTGCATGCTTACCTTGGTTTTTTCTTCATCGTTTTCTTTTTCTTCTTGTGTTATCATTTGAGTGTTTGACAAGTATACATCTGTGGCCCTTTGTGTGCATTTTTATTCACCTATTCATGGCTCAGTGCAGGTACTAATATCCACCCTTCTTGTTGCCTGAAATGAAACTCTTTCCTCCTGTGGGTTAGCACAAAGAGAAATAGGGTTGATTGGTTATTTAAACCAAAATTTTCTCTTCACTGGTGTGACCACAGAGTTACAAAGATGCTGAGGGGACTGGAGTATCTCTGGAAGGAAGAAAGGCTGAGAGCCCTTGAGCTGCTTAGCCAGGAGAAGAGCAGACCCAGAGGGGATCTGCTCAATGCTGAGCAAGAGCTAAAGGCTGGGGGCAAGAGGCTGGGGGCAGGCTCTGCTCAGTGGTGCCAAGGGACAGGCCAAGGGGCAATGGGCACAAACTAAAACCCAGGAGGTTCCATCTGAACAGGAAGAGGAACTTGTTTGGTGTGAGGGTGTCAGAGCCCTGGCCCAGGCTGCCCATGGAGGTTTTGGAGTCTCCTTCTGTGAAGAGATTGGAAAGCCACCTGGAGGTGATCCTGGTCAACCTGCTGTGAGTGCCCCTGCTTCAGCAGGGGGCTTGGACTAGGTGATCCCTGGAGGTCCCTTCCAACCCTTAAAACATTAGGATTCTGTGAGCACTGTCTTCCAGGACTCAAATTCATCTGGCTCATCTTCAGTCGGCAGCAAATCTCCAGTACTTAACTGTTTCACAGAATGGGAGTGTGGAATAGGAAATTCCCCAAATCCAAATGATACTCCATCTTTTGCAGCCTCCCTTGAGGACAGTCTGAATACATAAATTGTCTTTGGGGTATTTTGAACCTTTCTTAGTACCAGAGCTGCTAGAGCATTGTCTATCTCGGTACTCTGCGATGTGCATTCTGTCCCTTACTTTTATGGTTAATTTTAATTTCCTTATCAACATTTCACAACAATCTGCCTCTGGATTTGATGTTACATTTGGAATTGGGCACCTTCATGTGGACTTAGGCCTTCCCAGTTGGAAGATGGACTCAGGAGGGCTGAATAAGTCAAAAAGTTTTGCATGACTTGTGTTCCCGAGGGCTGTTGTTCGCCTTGTGTTCCTTCTGTTTGCTGAATATCTGGATATATGAGCAGCAGAAGAGAGGCTTTGCTTTCTGATGGCTCAGTGTCTTGTTAGCAGCAGCAGTTTAAGGCTGCTTGACACTATGGGTGAAATTCAATTTTGCAGCATAGCAGAGACAGAGGGAAGGATTTGGAGAGAGAGATCTCTTTGTGCCTGTCACATCAGAGCAGGTGAAAAGGACTGAGACAGGGCACTGGTGTTTCGGCAAATGCTGGAGGGAAGGTCTAGAGAGGAAGTAGCAAGTAGTGAGGGTAGGGATGTCCAAGGTCTGCCTGTGCTGAAGGAAAATATGTGGTGTTTGTTCCCTGACCTCACTAATCCCCATCCCTCCAGAGCCACCTTGTCAGGGCACATCTCCTTAGACTTTCTCTGCATGAGATAATTCCTCCTCTCTGGTGCTCCTATTGCCTCTATCCCAGCTTCTCCTTACTTTCTCCTTACTTTCTCCCCCATGCAAGATGAGAAATAGCCCTAAGATGTGCCTGAAAGAGGCATGAATGAGCTTTCCTGCTTTTGCTCTTGTTGACAGTGTTGGCTACAGGGGCAGTGGTTTCAAACCATAACATGGCCCCTCCTGTGTGTCTAAAGGAGGGAAGGTTCTCCTGGCTCCCCAGGCAGGAAGTAGGACACAGGCACCAAATGGCATTTTTATCTCCATAATTTCTGACCTCTAGCATAAGCAAAATAGAGAGGGGGATCTTGCTGGTGTCTGAGGGTCTTGGACCATTCCTGGAAGTCAGACATCTGCATGCAAAGGCTTGCTTGGTGCATGCCAGTGCCTTGTGTCAGGAGGGTTGACTTTTGATCATACAATCACCCTTCCCCTTAGAATTGCTATTTTAGCTCTGCATGAAACAGAGCTGGAAATTTTGCCTGGAGACCTCTCCATCAAAACCAGAGCAATGAGTTCAAGCACTAATTGGGGTACAAGGGGCACAACATGATCATCTCCCAGGAACAGCTAACTCCAATAAAATCAACGATCTATTTAACCTAGTGTCCTGCTTCCAACTGGTGCCTACAGCAGGTGCCAGGGGAAAGAGGTAAGAATAGAAAAAGCATTTAGTGACACTTTCCCAGGATACTTGTGCAGCCTCTGGCAATTTGCAGTTGGCCTTGTTTCCCCATGGAACTTGATGGAAAACTGTCAGTCTCCAATTTCATTACTGTGAGAAGCGGCTTCAGCCTTTCCCATGTGAACTGTTAAACACATGAAGGGCTCTTGAATCAGCAGCTATCAGAAGCATGGCTTCCTTCCAGCCATCATCCCTGACTCTTTGCTTGCAGACTGAGGCTGAAGCATTTTAAATCTTTTCCCAGCTCTTTTCAGCATTTCCAGAGTTTCTCTGTGATCCTCTGTACTCATATAGGTGCTCTTAGAAACTCAGCTTTCCTCATTCTGATTGTGCATGACAAGAAGATCTTTGGTGAGCCCTCTGGCTCTCTACCTGGGAAAGGTTTGCAAAGGGCAAAGCCCAAATGGCCACAGATGCTGAGGAGGGGTCTGCAGTTGTGAAATGGCAAGGACACTTCTGTGGTTTTCCTCTCAGGATGAAGATGGAGACGCAAATGTCAACCTCTTGGGATGGAATTGCTCTTAAAGAGTGGCTTCAGTGTAAAGGGAAAGACACAGACAGTAGAGATCACATTAGTAGATCTCTGGTTAAGCAAATAGAGTTAAAAGATAACTAATATCATTATAGACAGATTTTTTTTTTGGATAGTATAAGCATATTTTATGCTGCAGATGAATTAAAATGACCAGATGACCAGGAGGAGAAACTTGTTTGGCGTGAGGGTGTCAGAGCCCTGGCCCAGTCTGCCCAGAGAGGTTGTGGAGTCTCCTTCTCTGGAGAGATTGGAAAGCCACTTGGAGGTGATCCTGACCAACCTGCTGTGGGTGACCCTGCTTTAGCAGGGGAGTTGAACTAGATGATCCCCAGAGGTCCTTTCCAACCCCAGCCATGCTGGGATTCTGGGACTCTCTTAGTGATGAACTTAATGTTCTGCTGAGACAGAACTGCAGAGAAGCAGTGTCGCTCCACTGAAGATGCTAAAGTAAGCAAGAGAAGTAGACACAAACATATCTGGGACCTTAAGTTTTAGACAACCAACCTTATGTTGCATCTGAAGTGGCAAAATATGTCAAAGCACAGCTAAATAAAGTCAAATATGCATGTGCTGATACAGGCAAGGCATTATCTACTTTAAGTGCCTCTTTGTTTTGCACAGTGCATTTCAAGTACCTTTAAAATCTGCATTGATCTCTGCACCAAGCACAAGGAATAAGGCTTTTGAAGAACTGCTTTTATATATGAAATATATATGAAAGTACACATTTTTGGAAATGCTGTTGTTTCTGGCTGCAGCTACAGCTTTCCAGTGTGAAAGCTTCTGTTTGAGTTACTGAATCTTGAATGTTATATGCAGTTTTCCATGCTTCAGTCCTACCTATTGCATAGATTCTGAATAGCTTTAGATGTCAGTAAGCACTTTTTGGGGCAGTCTTTGATGTTATGATGCATTTGGTGAGAAAGCCTTACTCAGTTATGAACCATACTTTTATTTTTCTCCCTTGATGAAGCTTTTGATTGACACTGAGTTAGGATCAGGCTTTACATTTGCACAGTTGCCTCCACACATAGGAAAGGACCCAATGAATTAGGCAAGTAAATACAGTAGGTATCAGTTAAAACTGAGGATCTACTTCTTCACTTTTTGGAGGAGATTTGGAGTAATGCTACAAAACTCAATAGCTAGAGTGATGTAAAATTACCAAAATTAGGATGTAAAATTGCTTTGGGGACCTTTTTGATTTTTATGTTTGTATGGGAGCTGGCAAATTAAAGATGATGGCAGATGCTTGATTTCAGGACAAATTGGATCATTTGTGTTTCTCGGAGATTACTCAGCTATCGATTTATTTTTCTTATCTGGTTTATGCTGAATTCTCTCTACTACTTCAAGGACAAATTTCTATTAATTTCTAAATGTTGTCAAGACAGATGAATGTGAAAACTTTAAGGTTTTTCTGTCCTAGAACCTGAAAAATTGGAGAGGCATTACTTATCCAGATGCTTTAGCTAAAATTACAACAATGGCTTTCTGCCCTTTCTTCTGTATTCTGGGGATGGAAGTGAAGAGGCACTGTCCAAAACAAGCAAACAATATCTCCAAGAGTAAAAACTTCATTTTTTCACTGGACAAAAGTTGGAAAAAATTGTCTCTTAGTGAAAAGAGTGTAAGTTAGCCAGTTCCTGTTTGAATTTTCCTTTTTCCAACCCCAATTTTTCATGGATAAACAGTTTTAATAGTTTCCTTATCACCCTTTTTTTCTTTAGCTATAACACAGAGAATAAAAATTGCTGGAAACAGTTTTATATCTTCTATGTTGACAGGGGGGAAAAAAAAAGGCAAAATCCAACTCCCTGATTCACCTTCTCCTAGGAACAATATTTTCTGCTCATATTCCATTTGGTTTCTTGCCTTTTAGCAGGGGTGGCCACTCTCTGCCTACATCTCATCAGCCAGGATGTAATGATGTCCAAACTCAATTATACATTTTGTACACTTTGAGTAATTCCATTGATGTAAATGCATTTACACAGAAAAAAAATGAGTTCCTGCAGCTTTATTTGCCTAAGAAGTGACTCCCTCCAGAGTGAGTTGCATCTGTTGAAAATTCATCCTTGAATTATTCTTTTTACCTTTTCTTCTTTGTTCTGCTACAGAGATCAACTGGTTAATGTTATTCATCTTTTTTATAACAAGATGACTGTGAGTTACATATCTTTAAAGGACATTTGTCCTCTTTAACAAGTATCAGATTCTACTTAGAGTATAATGAAATTCAGATGGGTGTTACTGAGCATTGAATTATTAGCATTTTATATCCACTTTTATAACTGGATGTTGTTCCACATTTATTGAGATTTCATTTTTTGCTTTCTTCCTCTTTTCCCCTTACGATGCTAGAGTTACCCAGCTCCTCCTTCTTGCCCTTTTTGAAGACTGGAGTGACATTTGCCTTCCTCCGATCCCCAGGCACCTCTCCTGCTCCTCAGGACTTACTAAAGATCATGGACAGTGGCCTGGCAATGACTTCTGCCAGCTCCTTCAGAACCCGTGGGTACATCCCTTTAGGACCCATGGATTTATGGATGTCCAGATGGCTTAACTGCTCCCTAACCCAGTCCTCCTCAACCAAGGAAAACTTACAAAACTGTCCCTCTTTTTCAGTGGCTTAGTCAAATGCATCTGGATGACTGCAAAATCTGTAAGTCTAATTTAACTGATTTAAATACCTTCAATTGCTGTTCCTATCCAGTTGATCTCTCATGCAGAAAGCTTCACATGCACCATGATTGCTTTGAAGTCCGGACAAGTCTGTCTTCTCATGTCTATTTCATTCCAGCGTAGCTCCACTAGATCTGTGAAATTCCACTTGACTTCTGCAGAAAATTTTCCCAAATTTCCATATAAGTGAATTCAGAATGGGATCTCTGTCAAGGAATAGGACAACTGGAGACCCCAGGCTTACAGTCTGGCAATGGTGCTGTGTCATGCTGTTGACTTCCATGAACTTCGATGGTAAAAAAAAAAAAGCATGGCTTCTGATTTACAATGGCCATGTTTACTCTAACACATCTTAAATGCTAAAGCATCTTTACTTCTTTTTTCCTCAACATGACACTGTGTTTCCACCCTTTTGTGTTATGCAATTTCATTATATGCAGACCTTGAATGCCATTTTCTAATTCCCTGTGGTTCATTTGAAAGTCTTGTAAAATAGAACTAATTGGTGTGTTCATTAAAATGTCAGAAATATTTTTGAGTTCAATTAGATAATACAGCAGTTTTATCCAAAGTGTGCTTATAGTACAATAACTGTGTCAGGAGGATGTAATTAACAGCCATTTAAATGAACAATTGTCTTAAATTTTTCTGGTTCTTCATGCATGATAACTTAATCAAACAGCAAAGTTCTTAGAGGCTTATCCATTTGAGAGAAAGGTGAAACGCCATAAACTCGTATTTAAAAAGTCAAATTGAAAGCTGTGAAACTACTGAACTAAAGAAGTCAATTATATAAAAATGAAAAGCAGAAGTATACTTCTATGCCAGCACATTACAGCTGAAAATCAGTCAGGAAAGAGAGAATTTAAGGCATGGCCACCAATTTTGGAGAAAGATTAACCTTCTGGAAATGCAGAATCACACTAAGTAATATCATATATAGCTTTATAAAAATGATTTAACTTGGTTAGAATTCTTTTTATTATCTCTTTTCATCTAAATATGCCAGATTGCCAAAATAGACATTTTGGGGTAGAGTTTCTTTCTGTAAGCATCTTGCTTAATTTTATTTTTATTTTTTTCTTTCCCCATTTCAGGATTACTTCAACACACTTGGAAAAAATAGTATAAATTTTCTTGATTCACTTAAGGCTTGGTTCTGAACCACAAGCTAGTCATAGTTCACACTCAAGCAAAAGCTTTCCCTTAGCCTGAAATTAGGAAGTGAATCCAGTCAAGGAAGTGAATGTATAGGTGATAAAAATATTTCTGTCTATTAAGTGAAAAGACAAACTCTAAAACCATGAAAAGGCTCCTGGAATAGGGAAAAGCATTCTTGGTCCACCTTCAGAGATCACACCATCAGCTGAAATGATAAGAATCACTCAGTATATGATCAAAGCTGCTCCTCCAGCTCCTGCAGCGTTAGGTAAACCTGTGCACCAGCTGGAGAAGAAATGCTCACCTTGGTGCCAGGCAGGATGGTCAGGACCCAAATATGTGGCTGGTTTGTGATGGGCATGTGAAATTCATTGGTCTGGCAGTTACTGAAAGAACTATTGCTGTGCTCTGGTCCTACCAGGTGCTGTGGAGGCTTTGTTCAGGCAGGGAAGCATGAGTACACTAAAGCTGCAGAGTGGTGGGAGAGTTGAGTTTTCCTTAGCCAAATTCTCCTTCTTGGCACCGTAGCTCTGTGGCCAGCTCGTGGTTTTGGTAACTCATGGTTACACAGCGAGTTGTGGGGTGGCTTGATAAAGGAGCCTCTTGCACCAAGGTCCTTGGCAGTCCAGACTGTGGTGTCCCAGTCTGTATCAGGAGCATGCTCTTGATACACCAAACTGATCTAGTTAAAGATGTTCACTGCAGGGGGGTTGGATGAGATTACTTTTAAAAGTCCTTTCCAACCATTTAGATGAAATGTTAGGAAGAAATATTCTACTCAGAGGGTGGTGAGACACTGGAACTAGCTGTCCAGAGAAGTTGTGGCTGCCCCACCCTTGGCAGTGTTCAAGGCTAGGTTGGATGGCATACTGGGCAGCCTGATCTAGTGGGTGGCATCCCTGCCTATGGCAGGGGGGGTAGAACTAGGTGATCTTGAAGGTCCCTTTCAGCCCAAACCATTCTATGATTTTATGTTTCTGATTCTATAATATGAGGATAGCAGCTGGGCTCTGCTGGCAATAGTCACCCATAGTAATTGAAACTTGTTTCCAATATAGGTCTTCCATTTCTACCTCTTGCAGCACTAAAACAGCACCTCCTGATCTGTGACAAAAGTCTTCCTGTAGAGAAGACTCTGTTCTGCAGAGACTTTGTGTTTTAAAAAGTGTGCATCCTTAATAATATTTTGTAGTTATTGTCCTGGAATAAGTTAAGCAACATCCAGACTCACTATTTGAAGGCAGGAGAAGGAAACCAGATAGAATAGTGAATGTGATGTACAAACTCTTGTATAAGTTTTATGGTTTCCTCTTCCCCTGACACAAGAAGACAAATAAAAGACCAGCTCTGTAAAGTATTCCTTGGCAGGATCCAACAGAAGAAAGATTATCTTTCAGTAGGCTACCTTTGTACTGGAGTGTAGTGTTTGGTCTCTCTTCTCAAAGCAGTATTAGCTGTTCTGCAAGCTATAAAGGAATCTTCAGCTGCTTTGTCTTGCTGGCTTTCATTGCTGTTTTTTAATTAAAGCTTAAAGAATTAAATGAACCAGGGATGCTGGGGTTACACAAGGATGAGAAAAGATCAGGCAGTCAAATCCACCGAGGTGCAATGGGGCATAGGCTGATTCTGGGATTATCATACTCAATGATTGGGGTTTTTTTTCCAGTTTAAAGCATAAACATTAATGCATTTTAAGCATCTGGGTCAGGCTGACAAGGTAGAACTGTCTGGGAGAATTAGATCTGAGGCAGATTGGGAGCTTCTTTATTAAGATTTCGGGTGCAGTTTGCAGAAGATGTAACAGCAGAAGCCTTCTTTCTGCTACATCATTTAGCACTGGGAATGGAGAAATTGATAATCAAATGCTTAATAAGAGACATACCTGTTTGGAAGTGAAATAGCTATTGCACAAGGCAAAATTCTAACTGGTACAGTAATATATCTATTTATTAAGCACAACTATTTGTAACATTGATTGTTTTGTTTACAAACTGTGGCCACATTGGATAATTCAACTGTAAGCTGCCATGTTTAATTGAGGTAGGGAAGGAAATGAACCCATCAGCCAGGGTCCCAATATGTAAAGACATGGAGCTCGACTTCTCCATTACATTTGTAATGGATGCAGCTCAGAATTAGTTTTTGGAACTGCCAGGAATAGCAGCATATTGGATTCTTTCACTGAATTATTTATTTATTTAATATTCTGTGTCCCTGAATTGTCTCTTGACTGCTACTCATCAGAAACAGACTACACTTGTGTTTACCAGAACAACAACATTCCCCTTTCTCTCTGTTCATTGCAATCCAAACTTTGTCTTGGATTTTTAAAGATGCATATTAAATATTTAAATGTTTCAAAGACTCTGTCTTTGAGCACTTGAAAAAATGATGAGCCTTTACCATGACCTGGGAAGATTTAGAACTGTATTTCATATGCTATAGGCAACAGAACTGTGGTGATTTCTTTGCCTAATTTTCTCTTATGAGAATAATAGTGCTTAATAAATAAAATAACAACATTTATTTGGAGACAAATACCATGATCTTTTTTTGGTCAATTTAGGGTCACCTCTCCTGTCCCCACCTCCCTGCAGGTGCCAACTCTGACTTCCTGCACCCTAAGGTGAGACACAAGACTTAGCAGTGCCCTTGGTCTGTAGAGGAGCAAGTCTGAGGCAGAGCCTTTCTGCAGCCCAAGCCTTGGCAATAACTCTCCCCATGGAGAGTTGGGCATTGAGCTGTGCTGTTTGGATAACTATATTGGAGTACTGCTTCTAATGGATTTTGCAGAATTCACAGGAGCTCCATGTGTGTCATGTATGCCTTTGTGTAAACTCACAAGCAAAATGTTGTTATGATAACATAACTGTGAAGACTGAAAAAGCAGGAGGACCTCCTTGTTATTTGCTATCATTAGGCCTCAAAAGGAGTTTGTATTTGCAGAGTCCTAAAAGAAATGTTTCTATAGATGCATCCAGTCTTGAATCCCTCTATGGCATCAAGCTCTGGTCTTTGAACTCCTCTCCTTTAAAATTAGAGTCACTGGGGAGCCGATCTAGCTTTCAGTCATGGCCTGGTGGTAAAAATGCTCAGATCCTAAGAGCAATCATCTGACTAAATTGAGTCTTACACACAACACCATTTAAATATCAACTCAGGACTTTTATCCCAGTTACACAGATGGACAGAAATTATTTATCCTTGTAGCTGTCAGTTATTTGTTTGGTAATGCAGCTAGATAAGCTTTAATTAAGCCAAATTTCAAATTTACTGTGGAAAATAATGTGACATTGTCATATTCTAATTCTTTTTTTGGAGCTGGAGAAGCTGAGTTGCTAAGAGACAACATTTTTTCAGAAAAATATAACTCTTCTATATAGTTTCCTAATTAATAGTAAATGCCTAGTGTTTATATAATGCTATAATTCCTCCAGGGATGGTGACTCTGCCACTGCCCTGGGCAGCCTCTTCCAGGCCTTCATAACCCTTTCGGTGAAGAAATCTTTCTTCGTGTCCTACATGAACCTCCCCTGGTGTAACTTGAGGCCATTTCCTCTTGTCTTATCACTTATTATTTAGGAGAAGAGACCAACCCCCACCTTGTTCTAGCCTTCTTTCAGGGGGCTGTAGAGAATGAGAAGGTCTCTCCTGAGCTTCCTTTTCTCCAGACTAAACAACCCCACTTTCCTCAGCTGTTCCTCACAACACTTGTGCTCTAGACCCTTCAGCAGCTTTATTGCCCTTCTTTGGACACACTCCAGCACCTCAGTAGCCTTTTTGGAGTGAGGTGCCCAAAACTGAACCCAGGATTTGAGGTGTGGCTTCACTAGTGCCAAGTACAGGAGGAAAATCCCTGCTGTAGTCTTGCTGGCCACGCTAGTGCTGATCCAAGCCAGGATGCTGTTGGCCTTCTTGGCCACCTGGGCACTTTGCTCGCTCATCTTCAACTGCTCTTGACCAGTGTCCCTTGGTCCTATTCTACCAAGCAACTTCCCAGCTACTTTGTCCCAAGCCTGGAGCACTCCTGGGGTTGTTGTGACTGAAGTGCAGGACCCAGTGGTTGTTAAATCTCATCCCATTGACCTTGGCCCATTGATCCAGCTTGACCAGATCCCTCTGTAGAGCCTTCCTACCCTTAGGAAGATCAGCACTGCTGCTCAACTTGCTGTCATCTGTAAACTTAACTGCATCAAAACATACTGAGTCTAAAGCTTTCCGGTTAGATTTCTGAGTGCAAATGGTGAAGCAGTGATGCTGTGAGGCTATGTTCCTACTCTTCTCATGCATTTCTTTTTCTCTCTGGAGGCTCTTGGCTGCAGTCAAAGAAATATCTTCATTGCTCTTAGAAATCATAAAATACTATTAACACTTATCATAGCTTTAGCTCTGTGAAACCCATTTGAAGCCTGCAGTGTATTGCTGAATAGGACAAACAGAATGAGAGATGCTTTAATTAGTGTATGGGCAGTTAAGTTCAATAAGTCTGGTTTCAATAAAAAGGTTGCTGTAGTGCAGCAATGCTCATTTAAATTGCCCACACTTTATTAAAAAAACCCAAACCCTCCTGACTCACATTTGGTGTGGCTTGACTTGTAAAATCAGATTTTTAGAAGGGAAATTTTATTTTCTTATGCACTTAGAGGTAAAATGAAAAGCACTGCATTGTACAGGACCATCTATGTTTTAAAGTTGATGGAGATCAATCTTACAATCAAGTCTGTCCTGAAAGAAACACGTTAGAGTACCAACATGTCTAATATTTTGCATATGCTTTAGTTCAGTTAAGCTTCCACTCCAGAAAACCACTTAAGAACAGGCCCCCTATGAAACCAGTTTGCCTTGAGTATGACTCTAGCTTGCCAGCTTCATTTTATATTTCTGTTGTCATCCTTTATGCATCACAACATTAAAGAACATTTGGAGTGATGCAGCCAATTTTATCTTGTCACTTGTGTTAATTTTTTGACCCTATTGCCTGCATATATGTTGATTTTTCTTTAATTATTATTGTTTTTCAGAAGGCTCCTTGGTAGTAATATGTTCTTCATCTATGTCTCTGACACTTTATTTGCCTTGCACTGATTATTTTTTTTGTTGTTGTTGCCAATAAAAGAGAAGAATGCTGCATGGATACCTCTGCATATACACATCCTTATGCAGCCTCACCTTCACTCCATAAAAATGCACACAGTGGTGAGCTCTGCATCTAGTCATACATTCATTTTACTTTCATTTTCTCCCCTTTTCCCTGAAAGATGTCTCTGTGAATGCTGATATGACAGCCTCAGGTATGCTGGGTGGACAGGAGGTTCTCCTCAAATTTCTCCTGGGTGAACAACCACTGTTTCTCATCATGACCCCTGCCTGTTGCAGTCAAACTCCAGAATCATTTTGTGCTGCTCTATGTTGAACCTTCACGTCCGTGCCAGAGTCTAGCCATGAACTCACCATCACAATCTGCAGGGTCAGGCACTGATGTGCTGAGCCCTTTGGCCAGGACCACTGGGTGCAATTTATAGTCTGACCATTGGAAAAGTCTCAGGGAAATCTGGCAACAAAAAGAGGGAGATTTAGACCAGAGACAAGGAAGAAATTCTTCAGTGTGAGGGTGGTGAGAGACTGGCCCAGAGAGGTGGGAGTTGATTCATCCCTGCAATCATTCCAGGTCAGGTTGGACCTTGGAGCTCTGAGTAACCAGATCTAGCTGGAGATCTCCCTGCTGACTGCAGGGGATTTGGATTAGATGACATTGAAAGGTCCCTTCTAACCCAAGCCATTCTTTGATTCTATGATTTGTATGCTCTGGTGGTGTATTAATAGTGTCCACACGTTCAGGCTGTTAGGACATGGAGGGTTTTCCTTTCCTCTGTGTGTATTTCATGTCAGGTCTCATTCTTTTTCTTCCTTTATTTCTGAAATAGAAGGTATTAAAAACCACAGAGTTACCATAAAAAAATTCTACATATATTTTTCCAGTTTGGAGCCTGAAAAGCAAGAAATAGAACAATTTAACTGAAAGGATGGATCACCAATCTCCTGTGGTGCATACTGTCACCATTCCCTTTTTGTCCTTCCTCAGCCCCAGAAACGAAGGAAATAATTTCCCCAAACCAGTGTTGGAAACTATCTTGCTTTGGGGAAATTGTTATTTTTCTTAATAGTGTGTTCACTGAAATTTTTCTGAAATTATTTAGGGATTTTGTATGGCTTGTCTCATACAAGTTTAAAAAAAAACCCCAAAACCACAACCAAAAACACGTTGATGAATATTATGGCATGGAAACCTCTGTGAGTTTCATAGAAAAGATCTGTAAGCTGCTTTGGTCCTTTCATAACCTGTCTTATAAGGCAGCATAAAAGGACAGTTTCCTGGATGGTTTCTGCAGAGTTTTCTCCTGCACAACAGCTCATTCCAGAAGCTGCAAGTGAGTTAAAAAGATGGGAGAGGCTGAAGCCAAATTAAAACACTTTCATCAAAATTTTCTTCAAGGAAAATACATTGGTTTGTTCTTCATATTAGGTTGTGATTTGACCAGTCTTCTGAAGTTATCTATTGATGGGTGAAGGCACCAATATGATCTTCTGGGCTAGAATACAGCAAGCACAGAGATATAGGCATGTGAGTATTGGAGAATTGGAGTATCCCAGTTGGACCCAATCCAGTTTAGATTTAAACCAACAAATCCTGCAGAGTGGACAATGAGACTGTGTTGTAAAGAAGATAGCATCATCAACAGGGCTGAGGTGTGCCAACATGGTTTAAAAGTGTGACACCAATCCCTACAGAACCTCTACTGAGGATCACTATGAGTATGTACTGCTAAGAACCTACCTAGATGCCAACTATGTAGATTTGCAACTTACAGTGCTGGCTGCAAGTGGATTATGAACATGATGGAAAATGCAGACATGTTTTTTACTGATGTTTTCTTTGCTGGTGTCTGCCATTGTAGCCATGTATTGAATTAGATTGGTGATAACACCAACAGCTCTCCAAGTTACAGGTAAAATAGCCTCCAGCACATGGGACAAGATATTAATACAGATTTTTAAAAATCTGTTTTGTAAAATATAGCCTGGAAAACACACCTCTTTTATGGGAGAAATTATGGACAAGTGTAGCCATGCACATATTTAGCTAAGCTCAGAGGATAGGAATCTTCATGACTCACTCTATTATATTTAAAAATAGGATCTTCTAACTTGTTAATGGCTTTTGTTCTCTTTAAGTAATTTTCTTTATTCTTTTTTTCCACTGTGTGTTATTCTTACTGAAACATCATTTTTCTAGGGATGCTTCACAAAAACATTGGACAATTTGTGCAATGTAATGAATGTAATGAACTCTGAGAAGATGGAAGCTCTTGCTCCTGAAGTCATGAAGCAGTAAATATAGAAATACTGCCAATTTCTCACCTCACCAAATCCTCAGTCTTAAATCCAGGATAGTAATGAGGCTGATTTCTAGAGCAGGTAATTCTAACTATGAAGACAGCATCTCAGACTGGTTGTCCTTGAATTTGTTCATTACTAGATATTTGTGTATTTGATATGTGTGTGTTTGAGCCATTTATTTAGTCACAGCCTTTAAATCTAGAACACAACCATCCTAAAAACTAAGAATGTTTAGACATATCTTCCGAAGTTATCTGCACTTGCATAATCCATCTGGGGATGTAGGTGGTTTAACCAGAGCAAAGTGCAATGTGCCATAAGCAGTTTCAGGTCCAGCTATGAAAGAAAGGTCTTGTGTGCTTGGAGGTAGGAGAAGCAAGACAATAAGGTTGTGTTATGAAGATGTTCTCCTAGTATGAATGCTTGAGAGAAAGGAATGAATCAAAATTGTGAGGGCAGGGCTCCCAGCTTTCAACCTGGGATTTGGGTTATATCAGATTATCCTGTTGGGGTTTGTATCTATTGTTAAAGATCCCACAACATTTTAACTGGAATTCCTAGATCTAGAGGTTTACCACTGCAAGTTCTCAATGCTGGAACACTTGTTTTTCCACTGATGCATCACCCTGGTCATAAATTCAAGCATAATAATGCCTCCCCACTTCTCTTGTTCACATGAGTTAATAAGGCACATATTTGAGCAGGATAGTTTTCACAAAATAAGACAAAAAACCCCAGCACCATCCTTTGTCAGATGCAACCTGACAATGTGATGAAGGGTAATTATTTTGGTGTTGATTCTGAAAGATTTAGCTCCATAAACTTCAAAGGGTTAAACACTTTCTGTCAGTGCAACAGTTAGAGCTGTGAAGTGTTGCAGTTGCTATAGAAACAGTGCATATTTGACTCCAATGAAGAAGAGTAAACAACCTCTTTTTATATCTCAAAGCTAAATGAAATGTGGTCCCCAACTTTGTGAGAAGTTATTATAAGTACTTTAAAATCACTCCAGAAAGGTTTTATTCTCTTTTTTATTTTTTTACTAAACTAAAGCAAACAATCAAGAAGAAAAAGGAAAAAAAAGGAGAAAAGCCTGCAGTGATGGCTCCTTCTGCTCCATTGAAGACCTCACAGGCCATGGGAGGTTGTGGTGGCTTCAGAAGAGGCCCCAATGCCTTGGCCAGTCGCACTGCACAGCCAGGGCTTCTGTAACTTGGGGAAATGCTGCTCCCCAGATGCTGATGCTGATCTTCTGCCTGTTCCACTTTGGAGAGATAGCCAACAGGGTGCTGGCACAGCAATATTTGACCTCCTGAGCTCATTAAAAAGCTTGTGGGGTGGTTCACTTGTTTTCCAAAGACTTCTGAGGCCCTTTCCCATCAGAGTTTGGGTTACATGTAAACACAAGGAAATCAAACTGCTGAAGGGGAGGAAAGAGGCAACATAGTAATTCCTGTTATCATTTTTCCTTTCTCATCACTTTCAAATTGCCATCCTCTCTTTTTGCAGCCATCTTACAGCTGCTGTGTGACAGACAGAGACCTTCAAAGACTGGTAAGAAATTTAAGGTCAAACCAGCTGGTTTTTCTTCAAGGGGAAACCCAGTTTTAAATTAACAGGTATCTCCTATGGGAGCAATCTTCTGCCTGCAGGAAATTCTGATTTTTGTTAAGAAATCACTTCTCCTTTTCATGTGAAAATGTTGAGAATGCAAAGGGAAAATATTTTCTAAATAGCTTTCCTTAATTAAGTGTTTCTAGGCAGGAATGCTGATCACACCTGAGACCCTGCCTGGTGAAAGGCTGCTTATTGCTACCAACATTGTGCTGGATAAATTTCTGCTGGATACATCAGTCCTCCCAAAGGACCTCTGCCAGCCCTATAATGTTCTTCATCACCTTTTTTTTTCTCTCATTCAAGTACCTGCAGTCCTTCTGCCCAGGCAACAGCTGCCACAGGTGTTTTGCTTGTCCTGTTCTCAAGGGATATTGCTCTTCATTCTGTGGTTTCTGGGTGTGACCTCCTATTGACTGTGGGGCTTATTAATGAATCTCAGCTTATTTGGAGGCTGGACTTGCAATGTCTGTCACAAAGCTGAAGGTAAGGTGCCTGGTGAAGCTACACAGTTGTGTTAACAATTTCCTAGGTATTGACAAAATCCATAATGCTCCTGGCTTTATTCTCACAAGCTGTCACAAGATTTAAAAGTGGGGGGGAAAAAACTTATCTTGCTCAGCCCAAACCAAGTTGTTACTGCATTTTATTGCAGCTGTTCTAGAGAGTGGAAGAAATGCAAAACATCCTTTTTAGACCAATACAGAATCATCAGCTTTTCCATGTTGATTTATATCCTGATCTCCTGGGGTGCTTTAAGAAGACTGTGACTAGCAGCAGGTTGAAGGAAGCTCTCTTCCCCCTTTACTCTGCCCTAGTGAGGCTGCATCTGGAGTATTGGGTCCAGTTCTGGGCTCCTCAGTTTGAGAGACAAGGAAGTGCTGGAGAGAGTCCAGTGGAGGCTGTGAAGATGGTGCTGAGGTGACTGGAGCATCTCTGGGAGGAGGAAAGGCTGAGAGCCCTGGGGCTGCTTAGCCTGGAGAAGAGCAGACCCAGAGGGGATCTGCTCGATGATCATCAGTAACTAGAGGATCAAGAGGATCAGATGGGGCTAGACTCTGGTCAGTGGTGCCAAGGGACAGGCTAAGGGGCAAACTGGAACCCAGGAAGTTCCAACTGACCAGGAGGAGAAACTTGTTTGCTGTGTGAGGGTGTCAGAGACCTGGCCCAGGCTGCCCAGAGAGGTTTTGGAGTCTCCTTCTGTGGAGAGATTGGAAAGCCACCTGGAGGTGATGCTGAGCAACCTGCTGTGGGTGACCCTGCTTTAGCAGGGAGGTTCTGTGTTGGACTAGATGACCCCCAGAAATCCCTTCTAAATACCACCATGCTGGGATTCTGGGGTACAGGAAACAAAACTATAAATGTGTTTCCACAAATCAAGTACTAATGAAATAAAATCAACCCCGTGGGGGTAAGTAAATTTTTGTGTGTTTGATTAGTAATTAAGCCACATTATTTTGTATTTGTTTTCTTTTTTTCCCCCAGCAAAAAAAAAGTATGTGAGTAGGAGGCATTAAATGTCAGTGGGCTTGCTTTCCTATTTTCCAGATCCTTGTCTGGAAAAAGAGGACTACAATATTGCAGCATACAACTCAGCATGCAGAAGCCACCTGTGACCTGAAGCAGCAGAAGAGCACTGTATGCACAGCAACAGTGACAGGGAAACTTGCAACTGAGCAAGGAATCCTATGCCTCCATTTCTAGCACATTTCTTTTTCAGTTATGTTCCATGCAGTAAGTGACACTTTTGAGGCTGAAGCTAGAAAAAATTGTTTCTTTCCTTTTTTTTTTCTCCCCCAACACATTTTGCACCTTCTGCAGAGGAAAAAGGAGGTGTCAAACACACATGATATAAGGTAACTTTGCAGGGATTGGGAAACAATTGCTTGAGAATTAAGTGGTTTCTCATTCAAACTTCTGTGCTATGGCAGAGTTTGGTAGGGGTTTTGCTCTTACATGAGCTTCAGGAAGAGCTCCTGTTGTTTACTAGTGCAGCTCAGATCAGTGCCATCTAGCATGTGGCAGGGCTGGAGAATGGTGATGAGGAGCAACTGTGCAAAAAAAAAAAAAAAATAGAATCACAGAACTCTTTTTGTTGAAAGAGACCTTCTAGATCAAGTCCAGCACTGTCAAGTCACCATGGGCCTGTCTGGCTCCTTACCAACTGTTGCAGTCACTCCATTGTAGGCCACCAGATTGGTCAGGCTTGGTCCTTCCAAGCCACTTTTATTTTAACTTGAAATGCTTTCAGGTGATGATAGCCTTGGTTGAGGAGGAGGTAACAGACTCTGCAATGGCTTCAGTGATGTTCACTTCCCTTTAAACTGTGCAGAGGGAGCCCCCAACCACATCCTTTGATGAGAAACCCTCCTTAAAAGGCCTCAGGTAAGGAAATACAACAGATGTCCAATTTCTGCTATATCTTTAGAAGCTTTGATCTTTGCTCCACCTCTGTGTGTATTGTATTTGCAATGCAAAGATTGTTAGCATAAGGATATTTGTTACATGCTAACATTAGGTCCCAGATGAATTTTGCTCTGATTGCAGGCAAGAATCCACAGCCACGGGGAGGTTTACCCACTCTTCAGGGAAGCAGCAGCTCTTACATGGTTATTGTGGGTGATAGACCACAAAATAAATGGCTGTGGAAACCACACCTCAGTCCCACACAGCACCACACACTGAGCCAGAGCACAAGTCAGCAAGAAACCTTTGAAGAGACACAGAGCCCTAGATGTCATTTAAAACCAGAACAGTACATTTTTGCCAGCATCATTCTCTGCAGAAGGAGCATTTCCACTAATTGCCTTAGGAAAAATGTTGAATGCAGATCAGCAGCACCTCTCTATTTGCTGCTCCATATCCAGAGGAGAGGAGGAGTGAGTGAAAGAGCTGATTACCTGTCAGAGCAGGGATATGGAGTCAACCACTCAGGTGGTTAAGATGACAGAGTATAGCTGCTCCCCCCTCCCAACTGCATTTGGCTCCTGGGTCTCACACTTACTTTTATGGATTTTCAGCTTTGGTTTATTTGTGCTGAATTTACCTGTATGGATTTTTACTTAAACTCTCATAGACTGTTGGAAACATGATGGTAGATTATATTGGGGGGTGGTGGGGGACATAGTATTGCCATTTGTATTTGTTTAACTGCCATGAGAGCAGATTTGTTTAACTTGCTATAGAGGAAGAGAAGGAGCACCAGCAGTGACTGCAAAGAGCTCGTTTTACAGAGTAATAACTCCATGAGTAGGTCCATGATGACTTTCTGAGATGGATATGTGCTAAACTGATCTTCCCAGTATTTAATAGCTTTGGGAGCAATAGGAGAAGATATCCATCTCTTTTTTCCCCCCTTAAGCAACATGGCGACAGCTTATTGGATGGAGCAGCCTTTTTTAGCCTGAGCTGTGAAACCCATAAAGGATTTTAGATACCAAAAAGTCAAGTATGTCAGGAGCTGGTTTTAGGGTCCTGATTCCTAGGGCTGAGCTTTCTGTATAAATCACAGTAAGAGTCTGAGCCAGCCTCACAGCAGGCACCAGTATGCTGGGAAGAAAGCCCTGAAGTGGCGATGGGGTGTAGGCTCCATGCGTGGGTTTTTTTTCCCCCCCATGAGAACTTTCTGAGGCTCTTTCTTTCACCTTAAAATACCCATTTAGAGAGGAGGTGGTAATGTTCCCCTTTCTTATCTAGGAGCTGACATTTTTGTCTCGTTTTGCACTTGGTAGACACCATAGGTTTCATCTCATATCCATACGTTGTCGTGTCTGTGCTCCAATTTTAAACAAGCTAAGAAAACCACAGGCTAGCACCCTTATTTTTTGCTGTTACAGTGGGTGTGTTCCTTGGATTTTGTAGCTTTGGTTGCCCTAAGGAAATAAAAGCTAATGAGAGAAAGTTCTGTGTGTCTGCCAGACCTTCTGTCTCACTCTCCTCCTTCTTCTCCATCTTGTGAATCCAATGGCCAATTTCAATCCCAGTAAACTGGGTAAGAGATCACTGAAATAGTGACCTTCCTGCAGGTCTCATTGAAATACATGGCTAAATAAAGCATTCAGATGCCATTAGTCTCTCTTTTAAGCAGAAGGTGCAGCATGAGATCAGTCTTTTTTTGGATAATGGAGCACAAAACTTGACGGATTAACTTCAGGAATGGCCTGGCTGTCAGAAAGGTGTCATTGACAGCTTCCACTTGAGGTGAGAGAAGATTACAGATAAAGAAGAGCATAAACTTTCATATTGGAAGGAAAGCTCACCACCATAAGCTTTCTGACTTTGTGGGAAATAAATGAAAGTCAACCTTTGATTACAGTGAAAACAAAGCAGCTCTCCCTTGGTTTTTGGTGGTTTCAGTGTTTGGTTTTGGTGGGTTTTTTTTGTTATGAAGTGGCAGAAAATTGAAAACCACTAGAAAAATAACCTATATCCTGTGTGTCCAGTGTGCTCTGATCCTTTTTAATCCAGGCTTGAGACCCTTTCCCAGCACCCCTCCCTGCTCCAGGAGGCTGTTGGTGGGAAACTCATTCTGAACTGTTCCTGAGCTGCTTTGCTCTGCTTGCAGCTTTAGTGGGAGCTCCTTCGAATGTCACTGACTTTCCCAAGTGTGTGTTTTCAACTGTGGTTACTTCTGCTGTCCTGCCAAACCCAGGAAATTCCAAATTAGCAGTCACAGAAAAACAACTCCTAATGTCAGCTGCTGCAGGAGGTTCCAGTGAGTTGGAACTTTATTTATTATATGCTTGAGATACTCTCGAGATGGCACAAAGCTGTGTGTTAAGACATGGGCAGGCAGAAGACAGACGAGGCAGATGCTGCATTAACCACAGCTCGTTGGAATTGGAGAAGAGTTAGTTCCTTGCCCTGCCTGTCTGAGATGGTCAGCTTGATAGCCTCTTTATGTAATCCCTAAGAAGCTTGCTAACATGAAGGCATGACTGAAATTCTGTTTGCAAGAGCTGGTGAGTAGAAAAGGACCAGGTTGCTCCAGTTCAGTTCCTATAACTAGCCTGCTTTGTCTCTGAGGATGTTGTAGGTTCAGTGTCTGATCCCAAGTGACTACCATAGGGGAAACCTGTTCATCAGCAAGCTGCTGGGATGTTCAGTCACCATTTGTCTTCTGCTGGACCAGGACAGGAAGACGTAACTGTGTGAACAAGACTCAGTGCAAAACTGAGGTCTCCTACCTTAAATTGACAATTATGGTGATGCTCATGTGCCAGCTCACCTTTGGTCCCCCAGCTCAGCTGTGGCAAGGTGATACACACAGAGGATGGCAAGCAGGCAAGGAACAGCTAGAGGAAATGATTATGTTGAAGGTAGGCATGGTTCATTCTTTGTCAAGAGTCAGGGCTGGGTTGGCCACTAGAGGAGTGAAAGACACTCTAATAACTTTGTCTCTTCCCAAAGAAGACGAAATAAGGGAGAGAGAGAATCTTGGGTTGGAAAAGAAAATGAGACCATTGGTGGTGTGGCAGCACTGGGGAAGTTCCAGACTGGACTCAGTGGCAGATGGGATGGGTGCAGGAACACATGGGTCAGGATCAAAGGCAGAAGGACAGAGTCCTTGGACACTGGTCACTGAAGAAGCTTGACCCTTATGATCCCTTACCTTTATCCTGAAGATGACATCCATGGGATGGAATCCCTTGTTGGTCAGTTTAGGGTCACCTCTCCTGTCCTCTCCTCCCTGCAGGTGCCACCTCTGACTTCCTGCACCCTAAGGTTGGACACAAGATTTTAGCAGTGCCCTTGGTCTGCAGAGGAGCAAGTCTAAGGCAGAGCCTTTCTGCAGCCCAAGAGTTGGGAGTAACTGTCCCCATGGAGTGTTGTCACTACTAAAAGCAGAGACTGTCTGGGAGAACATGCTGTGAACTGCAGAAAGTGCAGCCTTGAGAAGAGACTGAGCTGGAAAGTCAAATCATTGAGCAGAATTATTTCTGTTCTAGCTCAGACCAGGACACTCTTGCACTCTGAAGTAGCAGAGTGTTCACAACTCTCATTCTTCACATTGCTCTAATTTTCACTTTGACTATATTCATGGCCTGTTCCATATTGATTGCTTCCTCCCTGGTATCTCTAACTTAGCAAGCCACAATGCCACAGCAGGATTAAGCACCTATCAGGTCCTCAGAAGATGTGTTTGTATTTATTCCTAAACCCCATTTCAATTAGGTTATGAATGGTAGAAGCAAGGACTTACAAGGTCCAGTTCTTTGTTTTACCTGCAGTATTTCTTTATGCATAATACTTACTGCAAAGCTCATTGTTTCATTATTCTATTTTGTAAATTAGCATCCTTGTGTCTCAAAAAACTTGTATAATTTTAAGTCTTTGTATGTCCATAACAATGATTAAGATTAGCAGTTTGAGTTTCACCTCCAGTGCCTGCCAATTAAAGCTCAGAGGATGAGACCAGTTAAATGAAAATGAAGTGAATTAGCTGCATTTTATTTTGGTTAATTTTTGGAGCACATATGGTCCGTTAGCTTTTCATATTACAGATACACCATTTCTGGGGTTGCACATGATGATGAATATTGGTTGGTTTCCCCATCTGGCATCTTGTCCTGATTTAAAAAAAAAAAATATTTATTAGCCAGTAAAGTCAGTTTGCTGCTGGAGCAACCTCAGCCTTCTAATAGGATCACAGCTTGTATGTTTAATTTAACTTGTTCATAGACTATCTCTTGAGCTCCTTAAGTTTTTCCCAACTAAAATCACTTGAGGATTGTGGATCTCTGTGAAAGTATGTGGTTTAATGACATCAAAAAAGGTGTGTGGAGTGGTGTTGGGGTTTTTTTGTTGTTGTTTGAGGGGTTTTGGTTGGTTTGTTTGTGTTTTTTGTGGTTTGTTGTCTGGGGTTTTTTTTTAAGTTTGATCAATATGTATTTGCTAGTAATGAAAGTTTTCAAATATTATGTCCCTTAACCAGTTAGGTAGAGAGGAGAGCAAGGAGAGCAAATATACTTCTGCTCACTTTGTTTGAAAGCAGTCCATGTACAAGAGAAACAGCTGACATGTACTGTACATTTCTATGCACCAGAGGTGATGCCTGCAACCCATCTGAAGTACTGGATTAATTTATACATGTAATTTGTCATTACATGTAATTGTTTTTTTTAACTTATGTGTTTGAAAGCAATTCATTAGTGGGTGTTTGAGAAGCTTCACTAGTAAGCTTAAACGTTGAGGATTTAAAAATCTTTTCTCCTTTCTTCCTTCCCCACTCCCACCATCAAAATAAAACTGCATTTGTCTGTTCAGAAGGAAGAGAAAATGAAATTCTGTAGGGAATAAATGGCAGGAGGAAAATATGAAGGTCTGGTTGAAAAAAAACCCCAAACAACAAAACCCTGTCTAGTTAATCATTTCACCCACTTCTCCATCAAGGATGAAGCAGACAGTAATATCCACAGAATGGGAATAGGTCAGAAATTAATACATTTTCATGGAAGATCTCTGTAAAAACGGAGAAGGAAAGCTCTGGATGGGATGGGGAAAATGCCAAAGTGTTTTTGAGTCCTCTTCTACTGACCAGCCTTCCAAATTTACCATACGTCAGGCAATTGGTCTGGGTTATGTTTTGCAGATGGATCAACAGCAGCTTGCCTTCAGCTGGGCCTTTCTGAATCTGTGTGACAGATGGTGCAAACACACTGGCATGGATATGCTGGATCAGAAGGTGGGTTGGGTTTTTTCATCTTCCATCAGTCTTTTGGCAGTGTAGCTCTTGGCAGCAATATGTGGATAAGGAGTGACACAGTCTCTGAAATAAGTTTAGATGCCTTTGTTGGATTTTTATCAGAGTAGTTTTGAACTGAATTATATCTAATCTTCTTCCTTATTTCTTTGGAAACAGGCTGCAGGAGCTCGTGGAGGAGGGATGTAACCAGAGAAAAAGGTGTATTTGCTTTTTGATGTCTCAGTTAATCCACTATAACACTGGGTTTGTGTCCCTTATTCTGTGGAACAGGGAAAAAAAAAGGAAATAATCATTAAATAAATTAACCAATGAGGTCATCTGCAGACTAGTGTTTTTCTCCATTGGACATTGAATAGTTAGATCTACCTATCTTCTAAAATTGTAAGATATTTTCTTGAAGTCAGACTGAGAAAACAGTGTCGAGTGAGAGACACCAGTGACTAATGCATTGCAATCACACAAAGGGTAAAGAAATCTTGCCATTGGTATAGAAAAAAATACATTCACTTCTAAGCTGCCTCAGCAGTAGGTGGGTCTGCTCTGTCTGGGGAGAGCAGAATCTGTTGTCCTCTCTCCAAATGCCTGGTGTCCAGGCTGAGCTGCTTGTGGGTATTCTGACTATAGAGATGGAGTGGCACGTTGGCACTGGGGACCAGTTCAGTCCCATGTGTCCTGGATGTCCTGCAGAGTATGTAAAGCTCAGATATGATTAAGGCTTTCTTGAAAGGCTTGGTGTATGCAATGGACGTGCTCTTCTGTTTAAGAAATGTCAGCAGTGTGGGCCATGACCACAGAGTTCCAGAATCCCAGCATGGTGAGGGTTGGAAGGGACCTCTAGGGATCATCCAGTCTAATCCCACTGCTAAAGCAGGGGCACCCACAACAGGTTGCCCAGGATCACTTCCAGGTGCCTTCGGAATCTCCCCACAGAAGGAGACTCCACAACCTCTCTGGGCAGCCTGGGCCAGGGCCCTAGCACCCTCACAGGAAACAAGTTTCTCCTCCTGCTCATGTGGAACCTCCTGGATTCCAGTTTGTGCCCATTGCCCCTTGGCCTGTCCCTGGCACCACTGAGCAGAATCTGGTCCCATCTTCTTGCCCCCAGCCTTTAGTTCTTGCTCAGCATTGATCAGATCCCCTCTGGGTCTGCTGTTCTCCAGGCTAAGCAGCCACAGGTCTCTCAGCCTTTCCTCCTCCCAGAGATGCTTCAGTCCCCTCAGCATCTCTGTATAATACTTAGATAAAATTAGCACTGAATTATACCAAGTAGTGATGTTAGAAATATACTCAGTAGAAACTGTTCTTTGGCTTTAGTCCTGACTTCCCTCAACACCTTCTTCCTGCTTTGGGGATTTGTCTGCTTTAGGAACGTGGCATTAAACACATATTGTTAATTATTCCTTTTTAATTTCAGTGTAACTGAAAGGAGGAAAGCTAACCCAAAGGAGCATCTGGCTTGTTATTTTTGTGATGTTAAAGACAGGTATGTCACCTTGTGCTTTATAGCAGCCAGTGCTAAAACCCTTCAGGGGGCTCCAATGCTTTCTGTCTGTAAACAAATTTATCTGTTAAGTTTTACCATATACATTGGGGTTTAAGTCCTTTGGCATTTTATTTTGTTTATTTCTATCATTGCTCTTGTTTTAGAACATGGCTTCAGATATTTTGTGATGAGAAGAGGGTTAAAACTGATAACTGAAAATAAATCAGATATTAGGAAGATTGGCACAGGCTGCCCAGGGAGGTGCTGGAATCACCATCCCTGGAAGTGTTCCAAAAACATGGAGATGTGGTGCTTGTGACCATGGTTTAGTGGTGAGCATGGTAGTGTTGGGTGGATGGTTGGACTCAATAATCTCAGAGGAATTTTCCGACCATAAAGATTCTATGATTCTATCAACTGACCCCATCTCACAAAGTGCAACTTGTCACTGGAAGACAGGGATTAGTGATGTCCAATTTAAGGTCCCAGTGCTGTCATTCCAGTTGAAGGAAAGAGCCTCATACATGGGTTGAGTGGCCAACCCTGCTTTCACCACTCTGGTTATCTGAGAAAGTAGCTGAGGGGTGTAGAGCTGAGAGCTCAGTTTTATCTCAAGATTAAGACTTTGTTTGCCCTCATCAGTTGCTCACTACATGGGCAAGTGAATAGCTAAAGGTCATAGATGTCTGAAAAAAGTGTCTTGATGCTTTGAAAAAATCTGGAAACAGAGATGAGAAAAAAAAAAAATTCTCCTTTTCATCCTCAAACTCCCCTCTTTGGGCAGAGGATGGGAAGAGAAAGGTGTTATGCCCTGGATGAGAATGAGTGGAACATAGTCAAGTCCTAGTCAGAACCACTGTATCTAACTCACTCTGGCTTTTCCCTCTCCATCTTTAGCTGCAGTGTAAGGACCAGAGCTGTGCAGAACTGAAGATGCTCCATGTTTCAATGGAAAATGCTCCACTTAAGGGGCATGTTAGGGCAAGGATGTGAGTGTCTAGAGGTTTTATACTTTGGAGAGAACATAGTGAGAAATGTAATGGAAGAGAAGATTCAACTCAATATGCTTCTTAAAGAGAGTGCTCTTCGCATGGAGCCTGAGCATGACCCAAACAGGCTACAAACTGAAGGTGGCAATAAATTCATGGAGAAAACTTAACATGCTTTTTACCTCCTCTCTGTTACTGCCAACATTCATCAGATCAAAATTTGTCTGCATATTGAATCAAATATGCTGTGTCTGCTTTTAAAAAGATACCAGGATACCTGTTAAATGCCTGCAATTTCTTATTTTATTTTATTTTATTTAGGGAGTTTCCTTGTAATTGGAAATCATACTTTGATTTTCTAGTTTGACATTATACCTATAAAACACCCTTTGGTTGGTTGGTTTTAGTCTTTGGGTTAACACCTTTCGAACTATCTGAGGGTAAGACAAATCTGGCTGCACATATACGTTTTTGAGGGCAGATGGCAGCAGAGGAATGACAAACACTTTTTTTTTTGTTGGTTTTTGAATATTCAATGTAGAAAATGCCTCCATCTGCCAAAGGCTGGCTACTGTGGTGGAAAAGTACAAAGATCTAAACCTTGGTAAGTACTGAAATGCAACTGTTAAGAAATACCATAGAAGGATGTGGCTTAATAGCGCTCGAGGTACTATGTGTTTTGATACTGTTTATCAGTCTTGGGTTTACTAGCTCAAACTACATTGGTGCAAAGTCTTTTCATAGAATCCCAGCATACTGTGGGTTGGAAGGGACCTCTAGGGATCATGCAGTCCAGCCCCCCTGCTAATGCAGGGGCACCCACAGCAGGTTGACCAGGATCACCTCCAAGTTCCTTGGGAATCTCTCCAGAGGAGACTCCACAACCTCTCTGGGGATTGTGGGCCAGGGCTCTGGCACCCTCACAGCAAACAAGTTTCTCCACCTGTTCAGATGGAACCTCCTGGGTTCCAGTTTGTGCCCAGTGCCCCTTGGCCTGTCTCTGGGCACCACTGAGCAGAGCCTGGCCCCATCTTCTTGCCCCTACCCTTCAGCTATTGCTCAGCATTGATCAGATCCCCTCTGGGTCTGCTCTTCTCCAGGCTAAGCAGTCCCAGGTTTTTTATTTAACAGTGAAATTAATTCAGTGGTAAACATGACTGTGGTGATTTTTGTGCTCCCCTTAACACAACCATCAATTGTGTGCTGTGGTGAGCTCAGACTATACTCCTGCATGGTCTGTGCAGATAAATTACTGACCCCTCACTACAGAAAAGACACTTATTTGTATTACAGTTCCACTAACCTTGAGAGGATGTGATCACAAATGCATCCCTGAGCTAGATCCAAGGATACTGAAGATATAAGAAATTAGTCATTAAGACTCTTTAGTGTGAAAAGGTTATTGTGATGTATTTCAAAGCAGGCAAGAGCTGCAATTATGTTTCAAAACGTTGACCATCAATGTGTAGTGTGCTTGCTGCATGACACTTCAGGGAAAGGGAAAAGCAAGCAAGTTGAACAAAGAGGACACCTGGCTAACTGACCCTGAGCAGCTTCCCACCACACTGCAAACCACAATGGTTTGTCCTCACAAAGCAAATTCAGATATAACCACCCCTGGCAGGAGAAAAAAGGATGCTTTTATACAGCAGGAAAAAGGTTGGCTCAATGCTGAGAATTTAGCTATCTGTTAGATCTAGACCTTAATTTTGCACATGATTTTTTCCTTCTGTAAGAATTCTGACCCTTAGTTCAGACAAGGTTTGAAAGCAAAAGGCTGGGAGATGTGGTTACATCCATGAGACAGTTCACTATAGGTGATAATTCTAATTCTGCTATGATTTTTTTCTGGGGATTTTCCTTCTATGTCTCAATATTCAGCCTTAAGAATTAAAAAAAAAAAAGAAAATTGCCCTTAATTCAAATCCTGATTCTTTTTGTGTGATGTTTACTGAAGAGGGACCAGGAATGTGCCTGAATAGCTCAAACTCTTTATTCCCGTCTTGGTACCTGCCTATGAGCCAGTATCCCTCCTATTCACACAGATTTGTTGGATTGCTTTGAATTGCTTTAATGTGTCTGCTTTCATCTAAACTTATCCAAATAATTGGCAAACTTTGCTACATTACTGCTCCTCCCCTAGTAAAAAAAAAAATAGAAACCAAGTCTATACATTTCTGTCTGAGTATGGAAATCTCACAGCTCCCAAATGTTACGGGGTTTGTTTGGTTTTTTTTTCCAGTGATTAAAGTAAATCATTTGTTTCTGCTATTTTACCTCTTCTTGCAAGACTGCTGAGTTTAAAGTTCTCTAGAGGACTTGACAAAAGCCTTTTGAAAATCCAAATAATTGACTCGGACTAATTTTATCCATTATTTGTTGTTATTCTCAGAGGATCCTAAGAGAATAGAGGACTCTTAATTCTTCCACATGGGTTTGCACTCATGCTTTTGCTTAGATCACAAGCTTTGGGGCCAGGGACTGCCTTCTCTGTTATTTTTTAGGAAGTACAGCACTCAGCCAAACAAGGTCCTGATGGAAGTACTGAGGATTTGTTAGTATATTAAAAATCTGATCAATGCTTATCATATCTAGAGGATGGGGTCAAGAGGCTGGGACCAAGCTCTGCTCAGTTTTGCCGGGGGACAGGCCAAGGGCCAATGGGCACAAACTGGAACCCAGGAGGTTCCATCTGAACAGGAGGAAGAAAAAACTTCTTCACTTTTGAAGCCCTGGCTCAGGCTGCCCAGAGAGGCTGTGGAATCTCCTTCTCTGGAGAGATTCCAACGGCACCTGGAGGTGATCCTGGGCAACCTGCTGTGGGTGACCCTGCTTTAGCAAGGAGATTGGACTACATGATCCCCAGAGGTCCTTTCCAACCCCTACTCTTCTGGGGTTTTGTGTGGTATGTCACTAGTATTAGTGCTGCTAAATCTGATTATTCTGCTAGTTCCCAGATACCAAAATTAGGCTTTGTATATTGTCTCTCAGATATCCTCTTAGGCTTCTTTTAAAGTAGTTTTGTACCAACTGATAATAGATGACCATAACCTGTGTGGCAACTGTACATACACCAACAGAAAGAGTCCTACTAACTAATTTTTTTAGGCTTGTTTTGCTCTCCAGACTTACAGCACTCCAGGGAATCTGACAAAACCAGCAGGAGTAATTAGGAAATCATTCCACACCAGAATGATTTCCTAATTATTCCCATTTCATCTTCCAGCTGTGATTATGGTGCTTTTCTCTTTGACTGGCTTTGCAAGCTCCTTCAATGGTCCCTCCCAACCTAAGCTATTCTGCAGCTCTGTGATAACACCTCAACAACAGGTATGTCTTCAGCCACTTCTGTGGTGTTTGTTGTTTTAGCAGGATGCACTAGGAGTGTGTAAGAGTGTTTTGATGAGAGGAACCTCTGACTTGAGGGTAATTTTTCTTATTTCCCTTAGAACAATCATCTAAGTACTTCATGTATATTTGCATCCTACCTGAAGCAAGGAAAATAACACTCAAAGCCTTTTTCTGCTAGCTTTGCAGTCAGCCCACCATGCAAGCCACATTAAAAAGAAACATTGCAACCTTAGCTACAGAACCATGTTTCCTCTGTGCTATGAGATTCTTCAGTAAAGAAAACCTTTGGGACAATCATATTAAGCCCTGATAGCCAAATCAGGGGAAATTGCTCCTGAATAATCACAACAAATGAGCCACTGTCCTGTGAAGGAAGGAATATTTTTTAGTTTTATTTTATTTTTCGTGAAGGGATGACTGCCTTGAGCAAAGAGAAGAACTGTGTTGTTTTATCTGTGTGGGCTCTGTGCTTACAGCTCTTTAAGCAAGAAAACAGCAATTGCCCTTTGTAGAGCCCCATAGTGTTGGGAAATGGTGACTACAGTGTATTCCATGTCTTGAAGAGCTTTAATCCTAGACTTTTCTTTTGCTGGCTTGATGTGATCACTTTAACCCAGGACACTTTCACCATTTCTCCCTGTCCAATGGGAGTTCAAGTTCCTTTTTGACCTGGATTAGGATTTCCAAAGTCTGCAGCAGCTCTGTCCCTGAGGCAGGAGGCATTGCCAGAAGGTGTATGGCCGTGGCAGTAAAATCTTATCCTTCTTCAGCCTGTTGGTTTTAATCCCTCTCTTCTGAAAACAAAACTGGAGTGATGTGTTTGAAAGAGCTGCTCCTGACGAGGGACAGTGAATGGCTTTTAGTCTTTCTGCTCCTCACAGGGCTTTGGATTGGGTTGAATTTGTCTTTCATTAGAGAATTCTCTCCCTTTGACCTTTAGAAGGGCAGTGCTGAAGCCACTAGCTCCTTCTCAGCATGTCTTTGGCCATCCTCATTTAGCAACAGTTTGCAGATTCACCAATGCAGAGTAAGTGATCTGGTCATTAGAGAAGACAGAAACCAATGTTCCTTGCAAGCCAGCTTTGATGAGCTGCCTTTCATGGTCCTGGTAGACAGATGTTTCTCATGGCAGGCAATGCCTTCATACATAGAATCATCCTTTAGGTTAGAAAAGACCTCTACCATCATCAAGGCCAGCCACTGACTCAACATTGCCATGTTGTGAAGTGCCACATCTACACAACTTTGTTTTGCTGAGTTAGGAAAGTTGGTATCAATTTCTGATCTCATTTATAAGTATCAGAGTTCCAGGCTACTTTTGATGCCTAATTAATGTACTGCTGAGAAATTAATTAAATTGTAAAGAGTATCAATGAGGGGTAACATCCATTTTTCATATAGCAGCTGTGATACAGATCACTGGCAGAAAAAAAAGTCCTAGACAATCAAAATTATTTTATCTGTTGTGCTGGTGGCTAATGGAAAAGTTGAAGATAAGCCTTGCAAGGCAATAAATGAGCCAACACATGTACATAAAGATGCAGCAGTCTTCAGAGTTTCAGTTTCTCATATCATTGAACAAATAAATGAGTTCCCTTTTGGGGATTTGTATTGGAATAATCTCAGACAATATGGTGGATTATTTAAACAGACAATACCTCAGTTTGTTCCCAAATGTAAACAAACAATATCTTGGTTTGGTTAAAAGTGTTTATATTTTTAAAATGTAAAGATGAACACTTTTGCATGATCAAATTTCCAGAACACAAGTTTAGAGGCTATGGAAATTTAGGAATTTTTAGCACTGTACTGAATGTGATTTTACTGAATGAATTTGCAGATTAATTAAAAAAACCCAATAAATCTTTTTTCTCTGTAGCCTATATCTGTATAGATCTATATATAGGGAAGTATCTAAAATGTCACCTTAAATTACACTTGCAACTCTTTTATCCCCATTTATGAATTTCTCACTATTGAAGTTTGACTGCAGAATGATGAAAATATTTCATAGATTAAAATAAAAAAAAACCCCAAACCACAAAATCTAAACCTAAACATAACTTATACTCATAGAAAAATCATTAATAAAACCCCAAACCAATTTTCATCCATAGGACCCATTTGGAAATGTCAAGTGTTTTGTTCCCAACCAGTTAATATCCATCAGTTCTAATAGATCCCCAAATACATGCTCCAGCACAATGAAGACATTGTTCTTCCTCAGAGGATAACATTTGCACTTCAAAGGGTCAAAACACCAAGGGTGTGTTTTGGAGAATATTCTACATATTCCTCTTCCTCCTTTTTGTAGTTGTGCTTACTTTAGCTCTCTTCATGCTCAAATGAAATACTTATAATTCACTTTCTCTGTGAGTGTCTTACTTTAATATTGTGTGTATTTCTGCTCTTTTTTGGATGTAATGCTGCAGGATTTTGTGACAAGCTGAAGGTATGTTAATCATCCATCTTACCTGCTTGCTCCTCAAAAGGTTGGAAGATGTATTTCAGTGGTGGTTTTTTCTTTTGGTAAGAAGTATTTCAGTGACATTTTCTTCAGGAAAGAATTTTAATTAAAGAAAATAGTTTAAAAATGCACATGCTCATCCCAGTTCAGAGCAATTAGGCTAAGTAATTAGAAGCACTATAAAAGACCTGCATGGAGAAAGGAATTGAAACATTCGCTGAACTTCTACATCAAAAAGTGAATAAGAAAAGGAGTAAATAAAAAGTAGGGCTTATAGCTGGTGGATAAAAGATAAAGCCAATTATTCTGGAAAAAAAAAGAGAGGATGCTTATTTATCTAGAGCTACTATTTATCACATGTAATAAGGTTCCTGTACACAGAGGTAACAAACTTACTGCCAATTCCCCTTCTTGAATGGAACTCAAAGGGCTGGTCACATTCTGGTAGAAGGTAAACGCTAACAGCTTTTTTTCAGGATCTCTTCACAGATTAGTATGCAAAGGAGCATGGTTTTCTCCAGGGAAGGAGACTCCACAGCCTCTCTGGGTAACCTGGGTCAGGGCTCTGGCATCCCCATGGCAAACAAGTTTCTCCTCCTGGGTTCCAGTTTGTGCCCATTGCCCCTTGGCCTGTCCCTGGACACCACTGAGCAGTCTGGCCCCATCCTCTTGCCCCCAGCCTTTAGTTCTTGCTCAGCATTGAGCAGATCCTCCCTGGGTCTGCTCTTCTCCATGCTAAGCAGCCCCAGAACTCTCAGACTTTCCTCCTCCCAAAGATGTTTCAGTTCCCCCAGCATCTTCCTAGCCTCTGCTGGACTCCCTCCAGTAGTTACTTTCCTCTCTTGAACTGAGGAGTCCAGAACCAGACCCAGTCCTCCAACTGTGGCCTCACTAGGGCAGAGTAGAGGGGAAGAGAACCTCGACCTGCTGGCCACATTCTTCCTAATGCACCTGAGGACACCATTAGTCGTCTTAGCCATGAGGGCACATTGATGGCTTTTGGTAAACTTGTTGTCCACCAGCACTCCCAGGTCCTTCTCCACAAAACTGCTTTCCAGCAGGTCAACCCCGAACCTGTCCTGGTAGGAAGAAGAATTAAGAAATTAACTTAATGCCTGATTGGGTTTTTTTGTTGTTTGTTTGTTTGGTTTGGTTTTATTTCAGCAGGAATTACTTTTTTCACTGGCTCCTGAGCTCATATTAGATGCCTCCCACACTTCAAAACAGTCATTTGTCAGGTAAGTTTAATGTTTTCCGATAAGGTTTGAATTTGCACTGAGGTTTTTATTACTGGAATGCTGGGAAAAGAGACTAAGGGGATGAGTTACCCTGTTCTAGAGCAGCGATGTTATTTCTGTCAGCACATGCTGTGTACCAAAGACAAAAATTTAGCCCTTGATAACACAAAGGAACACCTACGTTGAAAAATTTCCCTCCTGGAAAGAAGTATAGAAAACACCATGGTGTGATTCACACCAAGTTCCTAGAAAGAGACACATCAATTGTGATGGCCAGGAGAAAGGATTGCTATGTCCACTTTTAACCTTTGATCTGTGAGGGCATTCTCATGTCACTGATGCCATGGGGGACTACTTACGATGGTGATAATGTTATTTAATTGATTTATAACTTGTGAGTTGGATTGTTACTGCCCTCAGAAGCAGCTATTAAGAATGAGTTGCAGGTCTCTCTGGGTTCATCGGTGGTTAATTAATAACCAGACACACTTTTATCAGTACACCATAACAGAGTTTGACAGCCAACGACACTTAAAACTATTGATTTAATGAGGGGACGTAGTTTTTCTTTAATGACTGTAAATTGTCAGATTATTTAAATCAAAAGCTGTAATAAAAATCCCCTCTCTATAACAACACCACCAGCAAATGTTGCTCTGGTAATCAACTTACTAGTTAAACAGCAATAAAACAGATTAATTGTGCTCCATATATTGTCATAGACTTCCAAACCAGAAAGCACCTTTATGACAGTCTCATCTGCACTCCAGAAAACCCTGGGCAGCAAAGTTCACATAATAATTTTTCTGTCAAACATCTAATTTTGGTTGAGATGGAGCATCTCATTTAGAAGCCTGGGAAGCTCTGCTGAGCTGCAGCAATCCAGTGTAAGAATTAGAAATATTTTATTTGGCTAGAAAATCTCCCAGATAGACAGAACTGAGGACAGGAGAGGATTTACTTCATCCTGACATAGAATCACAGAATCGTTAAGGTTGATCTTTAAGGATCGGTAACCGTTAAGGAAGAGATCTTTAGGATCAAGTCTAACTCTTAACATTGCCAGGTCACCACTAAACCATGGCCCTCAGCACCACATATCCACGGCTTTTTAATACCTACAGGGATGGTGACTCCACCACTGCCCTGGGCAGCCTCTTCCAGGCCTTCACAACCCGTTCAGGGAAGAAATCTTTCCTCGTGTCCAAGCTAAACCTCCCCCGGTGTAACTTGAGGCTATTCCCTCTTGCCCTATCACTTCTTAAGAGACCAAGCCCCGCCTCACTACAACCTCCTTTCAGGGAGTTGTGGAGAGTGAGAAGGTCTCGTCTGAGCCTCCTCTTCTCCAGGCTAAACAACCCCAGTTCCCTCAGCTGCCCCTCACAACACTTTTTCCCTAGACCTTTCACCAGCTTTGTTGTGCTTCTCTGGACACACTCCAGCACCTCAATGTCCTTCTTGGAGTGAAGGACCCAAAACTGAACCCAGGATTCGAGGTGTTGCATTACTAGTGCCTAGTACAGGAGGACAATCCCTGCCCTAGTCCTGCTGGCCATACTAGTGCTGATCCAAACCCGGATGCTATTGGCCTTCTTGGCCACCTGTGCACACTGCTGGCTCATCTTTAGCTGCTGTTGACCAACAGCCCCAGGTCCTTTCCCACCTGGCAGCTTTCCAAACTCCAAGTCTGGAGTTTTGCAAGGGTTTGTTGTGACCCAAGTGCAAGACAGGTGCTGTGCTCAGTCTGTGTGTGCCTAAGTAGAGGGAAGACAGCTCCCTCTCCTATCCCTGAATGTCCAGGTAGAAATTACACTACTCCTATTGAGATAGTGCCTATGCCAGTGGCAGTTACTTTAATGATTCTTGTAAGGGATTTTTTAAGAGGAGGATAAAGCTGATTTTCAATAAGATTGTGTGGAAGCATATAGATGCTATTTCAGTAAAAAAAAAACTTTTTTTTTTTCCTTTAGAGATGGAGGAGGTAACTTCAGTAAGGAAGGAAAGGACTGAGCTATCTTTTTTTTTAATTCCTTATGTTTTTCTGGATATTTCTTAGCCTGTTCTGTCATGTATTGTTTGGTAAGTGGAGCTAGAAGCTTTTATTCAAAATCCTTTGTCCAGTTTCCATTAACTGCTTGATCTTTTTCCCACCACTAACAGTGTATTTCTACTGGCATTTAGAGCAATAGTACTTTATTGTGATTAAAATAACATTTAGGAGTCTAACTTGTGATTTTTTTTTGCCTTTTATTTCTAACCTCACCCTCTACTCATTTATTTTTTTTGGGGGGTGAGTCTGGCTCTGATCAAGGCTTTTCAGTACTAAGCTTAGGCAGTGATTTCTTATGGATTTGTCAAAGTATAGCAAGTTTTCTAACCTACACCTCATAACATATTCCTTTTTACTGACCCAAAGGGTCACCTACACAGACAAGAGCACATTCCACTTTCTCTTCATAGACTTCCTTGCTGTGGGAGTCCAGATCTGCCATTGGAAACTCACATGTCTCAATGTTTCACGGAGGTTGTCAGGCAACAATTAAATATCAGATCTATTTGAGCTACTGCTGATTTATGATGGGTTTCAACTGGTGGCTTTAGGACAAAACCTACTGTCAGGCTCTCAGAGATTTCTGTTATTTTGTTTTTCTTTGTTTTCTGCTTGCTTTCATGACAACTCATGAATAAAAGCAGGAATGGAAGAAAATACAAAAGATATGTCTGGAACTACAGAGAGACAAAAGGCAATTTAAGGTATTTTTTTCTTCCCAGAAGTCAGAAGAAACTGGAAGAAACTAAATGCTTTAAGCAATCTAGCTTTTAAATGCTTGATACATTCTCCAGTATCCTCTCCAAAAAACATTGGAGAAGGTGATTTGAGATAACTTTGTTCTTTCTCAAGGGAAATCAAAATCTTCTTTATAAAAATACTACCCCACTTCCTTTGATGTTCTGCTGTGAGCAAACCTCTAACTGGCATAAGCTTTGCAGTTCTAGTGAGATGAACAGGATTGGGTGGTAACAAAAAGCTGGAAATATCTGGGGATTTTGTTGTTGTTATTTACTTATTATTTGTTTGTTTATTTGCTGTGAGGAGGAAGATTACAGAAAGCACACTACTTGTTATGGCAGTTAATGTAGCTCTAGGAGCCAGTTCTTCCACCTTGGCCTCAGCAGAGAGCTGGGAACCATGGTCTAAGTGCTACTAGTGAGCATGGACTTCCCCTGGTACACCAAGGTGGATGCTTCCAGGCTGGGAGCATTTCAGGCATTTCAGCCAGCTGTTGGCCAAAACTCCTGCCACCCAGGCAAAGCCTGGAGCTTCTGCCCAGCAGTTCTTGAAAGTACCTGGGCTGGGAATTGGGATTGAAATTACCTCCAGCTGCCCCTGCTTGCTTCAGCTGCTGGAGCTGTGGTGGGTGTGAGGGTCTGCTCCTCTGTCCTGTGAGAATGGCTGCTTTCATCCATCCAGAATGAAAGAGTTACAAGATAAACCACAAAGCTTATTGCCAAGTGTGGGTTGCAGGTCCATTGTCCCTCTTTACAGTCCTGAGTCTTCCTTTGAGATAGGCTTCTGCCTACAGCACTGAAACATTAACATGGACTATATTACTACGGGAAAATACCTGATTTCTTTTGGTGGATTTGGTCCTAGGACAGTTTCATTTATTCATTTATTCATGTATTATTATTTTACTTATTTTTTATTATTTTATAATAATTTTATTATTCTTTTATTTATTATCATCAGCCAAAACTGCAACGTATGCATAGAAAAACTCTGTTCCTATCACCTGGAGCTGGAGTTGTTTGGCACTTCCAACCTTTTTCTTTCTTATTCTGGTAGATAAAAAGACATATCACAGTAGCATGCCTGGTTTCTGTTCAGATTTTGATCTGTTGGCAAATGACAGGTTCACCTCTTGCCTTCTAAACTTCCATTCAGTGACTTATAGCATGTTAATTTTTAACTATCCTGCTGAGCAGAAGCATTCATAATAAATATGATATGCCTTGCAATTTATTTTTACTGTAGTGTTAAATTATGCTTTTATAGCTCTGCGTCATGCAGAAAAAGTAAATTTCCAATGAAGGCACTTAAGAGTGCAAAATGCTCTCGACAGTGCAGATGTTTCCTCTTCCTTTGCTTAATTACAGCTGCAAGGAGATTTAAATACATGTTTGAGTCACATACCTGCTTTACTGCTTCTACTGGAAGAGGGTTTTCCACTCTAGTGAAATATGGTTTACAGCATTTAAAAGAATATTCCAATAATAAGATGCCTATTAGCTTGTTCAGTGCTTTTGGCTTCCTTGACACAACCAGTAAAGAATTCTGTTCCATGTCACACTCAGATGGGCTGGCTTCTAATGTTATCTGCTGTATATCCAGCTGATGTTGCTCCTTTCTCATTAGACTGAGATGTTGTGAGAAGTTATTGTAAGTCTGTAGTTGCTCACCTTGAACAAAAGGAATGAGAGTCTGGAAATATCCTTGTTAAGTAATTTGAAATTGCCTAACAACTTCTTTGCTTGACTAGACAGAACCAAGACTTCCCATCTCAAGAAGTGTCACACACTGATTTATTTCTAAAGGTTGGTTACTCTGAAAAAGTGTTTTGAGAGGGAAAAGACTCTGCACCCTTCTGGAGGTGCCCACAAGGAGGACATTTGGGAAGGAACATTCTTTGCAACACCAATAATAGGCTTCTTTTACCCCAGAAAGTGGGAGTTGTGATCACTTCGTGCAGATTCACAAGAGCAGAGCAGTACATTACTGGGGGAGAGTGTCAACTTCAGACCCAAAGGTACTGTGCAACCAAACCCAACAGCAAGTTACAGACCTCAAAATACTGAATTTCTGTAAGTCTCAGGAAAGTCAGTGCCAGCTGAAAGTGAAAAACCTTTGTGAGCTAAAGGCAGCATGTCACCAAACCCCTTATTAGATTCCAGAGAATCCACAGACAAAGGAGCTGAGCAGCCCAGAAGCAGCTTCCTTAGGTGCTCACGCTCTCTGAGTTGCAAGATAATAAAACAGCTCTGCAAATTATTTAGGTTGAGTCTAGTCCTTTTAGGTCACCACAGGACTACTCTATACCTATCTCAGAACTGCTGCACACTGGGAATTTTGTGCAGGAGCATTGCACTGCTCAGGCAAGCTGCTGAGTTCTCCAAAATACAGCTTTCAGCAGTCTTAAAATTCTGGTGCACACACAAATAATAAATAAAATGCAAATCTTGGTACCTTTTTTTGCCACAAACTGACATGCCTCTCAGACCTAGCTATATTTATACAAGTCCAGGAATGTCCATCTATTCAGTCTTCTGAGTAATGTGTTGCTATATTAAAGTTATTGCTGTCCTTTACAAGCCAGGGAGTTAAACTGCATTTAGCCTGGGAATTGCACAGAAGGGCAAAATTAGGCTGATATTTGTGTTCAATGCATGTGTCAGAGCACTATATAATGTATAGGTTAGACTCCAGTCAGTGATGATGTCTTATCTCAGCAGCACAGGCTTGAGAGCTATTGAGATTTCTTGACATAGATAAATCAATTTTTCAAGGACATCCCTTGAGCTGAGGAAGGGGCCACACAAACATCCCTTTACACCTAAGGTATCATTATGTCTCCTTGCACTTTAATATGAAGCATGACCAAATGTGCCAGCCTAAGGACACCTTGTCAAGCCAACTGTGCCCTTCCAGGAAAGAAACACTGTTGATCAATGGTTGCTCCTAGCAGTGGGGTTCATGTGGATTTGTCACTTTGAAAGATATCCATATGAGAGCATGGATGTTCTTTCCTTACTGCTCACCTGGTTTAAAGCAGGTTAGAAATGCAAAAGTGGTTCCTCTATGGCAGCACTTTGAAAAGTGTCAAAGAAGGGATTTGAAAAGTGTCTAGAAGGAATCCTGAGAAATGCTGTAAGTGCAACTTCCTTGCTTTCTAGGGAAATGAGATAACCAGTGAAGCAGCAGGACATCTGAGGAGGTGACATATGTGGGTATAGCCCCAAAACAGCTGAATGGTGACCACTCATTACTTCATACAGCATCACTTTTCATTCTCTGTTTTTCTATAATGAAGAGAATTCAAGGGCTTTTTCTTTTTTCTTCTTTTTATCCTCTTTTCCTTTTCCTTTTTTCTTCCTTTTTTCCCTCTTTCTTTTCCTTTTTTTCTTCACTGTTTCTTTTTTCTTTTCCTTTTTTCCTTTTCCTTCTTTTTCTTTCTCCTTTTTTCTTTCTCCTTCTTTCCTCACCCTTTCCCTTTCCACCCCCTTTTTTTCTCCCCCTTCTTCTTCCCCTTCTTCTCCCCCTTTTTTCCCCCCTCTTTCCCCCCATTTCCTCCCCTCTTTTTTCTTTTTTCTTTTTTTTCTTTCCTCTTTTTTTCTCTTTCCCTCTTTTTCACATATATTTCCTTTTATTAGATATTATTAAGTAGTTCCAGTATTCCCTTGTCTCTCTTGAACTGGAGAGTCCAAAACTGGACCTAGGACTCCAGCTGTAGCCTCACTAAGGCAGAGTAGAGAGGGAGGAGAACCTCCATCGACCTGTTGCTGGCCGCACTCTTCTTAATACACCCCATTCTTAAGGCACTTGTTGATGCCTTCAGCTACATGCCAGAATCATAGAATCAGACAATCATAGAAATATTTATGTTGGAAAAGACTTTTAAGATCATCAAGTCAAACTATTAATCCAGAACTTCCAGGTCACCACTAAACCATGTCCCTCAGCAACACATCTACATGGCTTTTTGGTCCCTCCAGGGGTGGAGACTCCACCACTGTCCTGGGAAGCCTGTTGCAGAAGAAGGAAGAGTTATGTTACAGAGCCTTCACCTTTCTGATGTATGAAAGACCAGTTGTAGGTCTTGCTGAAGGCAGACTGAATGGAGAAACACATAAGCTTGTTATCATCTCTCAAAGGACAGGAAAATCAAAGTCATAGATGTCCAAGCTACACAATTTCTGCAGAGGGAAATAGACCTGTCATTAGATTTTCCCACTAAAAGACAGGGAGGTAAATCAGTGAACAACAAGAACAGCTCTTCATCTCCATGCCTCATCATCCTGAAGCTGCTTCCCACTGCAGACAAACAGCCTGAACTTCTGTCTCGGACCTTGGTGCTTGTTTTGACATTACAGAGTCACTGTTAACAGGTAAGAAATAAGTAAGTGGTTTCTTCAGCAGTTTTTACTCAAAATCCCCCAAACAGTGCATCAGGAGCTCAATAGGACTCTAATAAGTTCATAAGAAGATGCTTTTTCATTCTGTTGGATTAAGACCAGTCAGTCAGAGAAAAGTAGTGAATTGTATTTGGCTACAGGAAAGCCTGGAAGGTAACACTTCAATATATCAGATCCTCAAAGGGATACCTTTCTCATTTGCAGTAAGTCATAACATATTGGTAGAACTGACCTAACTGTAAGATAGATATTTTAAGGAGGTCTTTGGGGAATTTTCATGAAGTAAAATTAAAACTCATGAGAATGGGGAATGGAGAGTTGCACTGTTTATAGATGGGGAGTGAAAATGGGGGAAAATATCTTTTTGACCTATCTTTTCTTTATGGTCATGATATTTTTGTAGCTGCATTATAGAAAATAGCCTTATCTAAAAATAAGAACAACAAAAGAGGATCCCTCCCTTGAGTCTTGTAGTTACTCTGTTCACTAACTGCTCATACCTGTAATTTAATGTGGTTTTGTGTATTTTCTAGAAGCTGTCAATGTAAACAGAAATAAAAAAAAATACATGTTGCCAAAATAAAAGCAGACAGCAAAAAGGATGTGTTTTAGAGGAAAACATAGTCTATACACTGGTAGCAGACAGAACTGGAGGCATTTTACAAGTAATGCAGAGATTGCCTCATGTCATGTATTTCCTGTCACACCTACCAGGTGAGCTCCTCTCTGCATGCATGGCACTGTTCACTGAAATGGGGGAAAGATTGATGCCATCAAATTGACAAATAATCACAAAGAAAAGTGGGAAGAGCTCTGGCAAGCATTCAGTTCCCAAGAGTTAACTACAAGGGGTGATGGTCTTCTAACACCAGCTACATTTTCTTTACAATATCCACGGTGATTACAGTGATGGAAATGCATTTTAAAAGTGAGCAGATAAACTGGTGTCTTGATGAGCACATAGAAATCAGACCTCCTAGTGTCATTTAAAGCAATTAAGAGGAATGACATATTATTTCTGACCCAAATCTTGTAATAATGCAGACCATTTAGAGGATAATTAAATTGTACTTTTAAAAGGCTAATGCAGCAATTTACCTTGTCTTATAATTTTAATTTCAATAATTGTACAGAATTTTGCAAACTGACAAAGCCATTTATCTAAAGCATTTGCACCATGTGTTTTATAGGTACACTGTGCCCTCTGCTAGGGTTACCCTACTCTCTGTGGAGTATGTCTGACAAGCCTGGGGAAAGGAGATTTAAAATGTTTTTGTCTGGGTTTTATTCATTGTCTTATGTTGTAATCAGATTGTTCTTTTTCTCTGCAGCTTAGAATGAGACCATTAGTTGCCTCTTAGACTCACAGAAAAATGGAATCATGGAATGGTTTTGGTTGGAAGACACTTTTTAAGATTATCGAGTCCAACCATTAACCTAACACTGCCAGGTCACCACTAAACCATGTCCCTCAGTATTACATGTTAATGGCTTTTCAATCTCACCAGGGATAGTGACTGCACCACTGCCCTGGGCAGCCTCTTCTGGGACTTGACAACCCTTTTGAGGAAGAAATTGTTCCTCAGTTCTAACCTAAACCTCCCCTGGCCCAACTTGAGGCCATGCTCTCTTGTCCTACTGCTTATTACTTAGAAGAGGAGACTGAGAACTCCCATTTTGTACACACAGGAACTACAGACTTTTGCTGCCACTCCAGTTTTAAAGCCCTATGAAACATCCTTTCCCAGTTTGTGCAGGGGTTAGATACTCCTGCAGATTGCTGCCATATTACTAAGCTGTGATCCTTTGGGTTTTCCTTGGGAATTGCTATCTCCACAGTCTTCAAAATTGCATCATCAGGTGCTTCCTCTCCTGTCAAAAACAAAAGGCTGTAGTGTTTGGATAGGTAAGCCTAGCATTAGCTGGCATCAGTGTCACTTGCTGATTTCTAATGCCTACATCCTCATGCCAAACAAACAATTAATAGTCAGAGTGGAGCTAGACACCTAAAAACTAGAAATGATTAATAGCTCAAAACATCACTGGAACCCTGAATACATGGCATATGATATTTATGGATTTAACATTGGGAAGTAATTTAGGTAACTGAGAGTTAGGAAAAGAGAATGAGGTTGCAAAGCACATATTATAAATCAGTGATTGATTCTGCCTGACATAAACACCTAAGGAGATTATTATCTTGGTCTGTAAAAGGCCAAAGTAATGGTGCAGTTGTATCTTGATGGAATGAAACATGTTCTTCCTAGATTCCTGTTTATTTTGGGGCTTTTTGTTTTCGTTTGTTGTTGTTGTTTGGATTGTGAGTGGAGGAATAATCAGCTGCTCTGGGTTTTTATTCGTTCTCTGAACTGTGGTGGAGTTTGTTTTTTAGTTTTGTTTTAGGTTTTCTTGTGGTTTTTTGAAGATTTTTGTTGGAGTATGTACTGAAGTTTATGGGCCTTGTCCTCCTGTCATTTTAGTGAAGCAATTAATTCATGATATCTAACATGCAGCCCTGAGAAGGGTCTGGCATCCTTAATGTGTCAAAGACAAGAAATAAACATAACTTCACACCTATATTCTGGACCACCACTAGCTTCTGAGGTCTTCTAATTGCAATGGCTGGCAATTAATAGAATTGACTTAATCTCTTTCACAAGAAAAAGATGTCCCTTTAAGAAGAGTTAGTCTCTCCCATCTTTCTTTTAGGTCCCTTGAAGCACTAAAAGGCTGCAAGAAGGTCTCCCTGGAGCTTTCTCTTTTCCAGGCTGAAGAACCCCAACTCTCTCAGCCTCTCCTCACAGCAGAGGGCTTCCAGCCTTCCTCATTTATGTGGTCTCCTGTGGACCCACTGCAACAGGTCCATGTCTCTCCTGTGCTGAGGACTCCAGAGCTGGTCCCATCCCTGCAGGTGAGGTCTCCCCAGAGGGGAGCAGAGGGGCAGAATCCCCTCCCTGACCCACTAGTTACTTAGAAGCAACCCAAGAGATGTTTTGATGCTGATGCATCAGTATAGGTGGATTTATATTGGACTTCCAAGAGGTGAGAAAACAATCTTGTGTTTGTTGTTTTTTGGTAGTTGTCTGGTGGGGTTGTTTTTCTTTTCTAAAGGCTGCTGAAGTTGGTTCCAAAGTCCCTAATTTTTTGTACATTCTGAGTGTGCTTGTTTACCACTTCCTACCTAGCAAGTTAAACTGTAGGCAGGATGGACTATTGACTTTGAGGAATGGGGTAGAGCTTCTTCATTTAAGTGCTTGCCTCAGAAAAGCAATGCATATTTACTTCATGTTTTAGTGAAATGTTTGTGAAACTCTGCTATACAGCCTGGACTCTATTAAACCAGCCTCCTCACCCATCTATACATGTTTGTGCTCACCTTTATGTACCAGGAGTGAATCCTTCAGTATATGGCTTTAGTGCTGCTGAGACAACTTATATTAATGGAGCACCTGGCAGCTGTTCAGCCAAGTATCTATCTGGTAATGATGCTTAGATTGGGATGAAGAGCTTTGCTTACAGCAGATACTAGCAGTACTAGTGGATCTGAGGCTTATGAGATTTATTTTACAGATTTATATGTTTTTAAATACAGAGGGAAAATGGCAGCAACAAAAAAGTAAAGGTAATCTTTGTTACTTGTTGTTGTATGGGCAACTTAAACTGTTGTTGCCTGCAGAAAAACAGTGTGGTCACCAAGTGACTTTGGAAGAAGGCTTCTGAGGAAGGAAAACAAGCAAGTATTTAATTCTGAATTTTAACTCAGCACTTCCAGACCACCACTAAACCATGTCTCTGAGCACCACATCTACACCTCTTTTCAATCTCAACAGGGATGGTGACTGCACCACTGCCCTGGGCAGCCTGGGCCAGGGCTTGACAACCATTTTGGGGAAGACTACACTTCAGCTGAAGGGGAGAGCTGGAGATGTGTGTGAACTCAGTGGGCAACAGCATCAGGGGGAGCCAGGGACCATTTCAGGCAGCAGTGAACTGCAAGTTCCCAGTGCTGGGAGCTCCCCTGTTGATGCACAGCAGTTGTAAATCCAGTGAGCTCAGCCTGTTCCCTGCCCATCTGGCATGAGGCAGCAAAACAAACACAGAAAGCAGACAGCACAAATGAATCTGACCCTGAAAGGAAAAGTTAGCCAATGTTGGTTTATTCCTAGCAGCTTGAGAAAGCCTTGCAGTGGTATTCTCTCTGGGATTCTTTTTTTCATGCCTCCATGCAGGAAACCAAGCACTTTCTTGGAGAAATGTCAGACCTAACTGAAGACCACATACCACTGATATTTCATATTTGAGAGGGGCATGAATGTCATAGGATCAGAGAGTCATTAATGCTTGGAAAAGACCTTGTGGATCATTGAGTCCAGTCATGATTATTTTGAAATCATACACTTACTATCATGGATGTGGGAGGGAAGGGATTAGGGAAAACAGACTTGAAAGGCTTCTCTTAAATGCTTTATACCTGGAAATCTATGTAGTGACTTCTTTTTTTAACTGCTTGTTTCTGCAGGAAGGTTTTTCTTGAAGGTAAATTAATTCTCTACATTTGAATCATTAGTCTCAATGCTGCTATAGAGAAATTCTGATAGAATTTGGAGGAGCATGGTGGTAATAAGTTCAGAGGATTTCATGTGCCTAGGAAGTTTATGCTATCTGCATTCTTCAGTGGCTAAGGATCTGATTCTCTTCTTGCTAACACCAGTTTCCCACCAGTGAAGTGGTGCCACTCCTGTTATAGAACATGCTTCTCTTCACAATGGAGATGAAGGTGCAAGGGAAAGGAAATGTTATAGTTTCTCTTCTAAAGAGGAAACATTGCCAAGTGGAAAATCACACTGCTGGAAAAATGTCCTCTGAGGTCTTTCAGAATGAATTGTGAGACATAACACAAATATGTAGTTTTATGTGTTAATCAATGCAAAGTAATATAAAATTATAAAATTACTCCCTCTGCCACTTTAGCCTCCTTAAGAGACCTGTGAGGAATTTGTTTTGGAAAACTACTTATGACCTTTTCTTCTATTTTTCCAAGGTAAAAGTACTTATTTTTTAAATTTATTTATGAAGCAAGGTGCAGGTGGAACATATGACTGTTGCTTGTATGTTACAGCTGTGAGTCAGCATAACTCTGTCCATAAACAAAATACCTACTGGAGACCCAGTTTCCAGATAGTCTCTTTTTACTTGCTCAGCATGTCCAGTCTTAGTCAAATTGGTCTGACTTGTTAACTGGGACTTGTCTTGTTAACTGGTACTTACATAGTGTTTTCTGCCTTTGAACTCTCAAGTCAAGGCTTTTATCTAAAAAGATGAAATCATTGCTTTTTTTTTTTTTTCTCCAAAAAAAGTGACTCAAGTGCAAACTGTGAAATCCTTTTTGCCTGAGACTTCTGTTCTTTTTGGAATGATGACACTAAAGTGAATGCTGAATGTTCTTGCAGTTGATTAACACATCCAAGAAAAAAAGTTGTTCCTAATGTTAAGATCTATCACTGCAGTATGATTAGATTCCCTTTTTTTTTAATTAAGCAGTTGTGATTGAGTTTGTGCTGTAAAGAGAGGCTAGAAATAGGTGACACATCTGGTTAGCATCTTCCCATAGCCCAGAAACCTTCCTGGAAGAGAGGGGTCCTGGTTATTGCAGCATCTGACTCCTGCAGGACCAAGGAGCAAATTTCAGGGAATGAGCAGCTGTGGTTTAAGATAAGAAGTAAGATAGTGTTAAGCAAGATGATTTTTAATATCTGAAAGCAGGGCAGACATCAAACATTGGCTCACACTAGTGAAGAAGCCTCTAGCAAGTTAATATTAGAGCTGAACTGTTACTGAGACCCTCTCTGAGAGAGAAGTTCTATCCTGTTCTAAATAACAGATATTGGAGCATACAATTTTGCTGATTTTAGACTATATTAGCTTTTGGAGATTGAGTCTGGAGTCCTGCAGGTAGCTAAAGTAGAAAAAACATGATTAAAACCCAATGTCTTACATTTTCTGTAATATTTTTCCCCATTTGAAGACCAGGAAAAAAAAAAAAAAGGAGCTAGTATATGTTTGAACAGGAACTGACTTTTCATTAAACATGAGTTTTAATCCTCTGTTCAGAAAACCCCAGGTTAAAGATATCAAATTGGGGGGCAGGGGTGATTATAGGAAAGTCCCAAAGCATTAGTAATGGTTACAGGCTCTTCTTCTTTTAAAGAACAGAATGTTAAACATAATTTCATGGAAATATTTTTCTGCTTTGCCAGAGCATAGAGGATTTATTTTATTAAAGAAAATCTCCATACACCTGTGGCTTCATAGAAGATATCCAGAATGCACAAAGAACCATCCTGTTCCACAAATGCATGAGGTCACCTCCCAGTCAGAGAAGGTCTAGTGCATGAGGTGCTGAGGGCAGCAGCAAACATGAAGCACCCTCAAGCCACAGTTCCCAATAGATTCTTGGACTTCCACACTGAGGAAATCTTGTGTACCTAAAATATATTGACCTGTGAGAGTCCTCTTTTCAAAATAGTTGTCAATGTCCTAGGAGTGGCTGGTTAAAACACAAGTTAAATCATTTATCAAAGAAAAATTGGAGGTTTGGAAGAAATATATTGAATTTAGTGTTACAGCACTTCTCCACTGAGGCTTGCTGTGTAACTGTTCCACCAGGAGCTGATTTGGTACATTTTGAGCCAAACACTCAAAATAAAGGAAGAAAAGGAATTATTTACTGCAACTACAATAGATTCTTCCTTTGTATAGTATCAACCATACATGATTAATATCCTTGACAGGGTCATCAAAACAATCCTTCAGGGTATGAATGGAAACAGCAGAATTTTTTGAACTGCCAGAGCTATGTAGAGCACTATGGGAACACCTCTAGGCATTTAATAAATGGATTTTTGCTGCTGGCTTTTTTCTCCCTTCCATGGAAGATTCACAGATCAGACTGTTACAACTTGTGAGTTGTTCAAAAGTAGTTCTCTGGCAGTATCTGACAAACATCAGCAGACTCTATATCCTACACTCAGAGACTAAAAGTATATGATCACACCCAGTTAACAAGTGAGACAGTTTTTAGAAGCTTTTGTCTAGCACTAGTATGTCCCTTTTGGCTACATTTAATGACAATGAGTAGTCTTTATCTGAAATATAACTTTTGTATATACTCATTAAGTAGCTGGAATAAATTTCCATTTAGATGTCAAAGCTCTGTAACCAAGCTGTGAAGGCCTGTTGGCTGGCTTTGGGTGGAGAAAGCAGGAGGTACTTGTTCCTGCATGTACAGCTTAAACCTTCTGTGGTGAAATCCTGCTTGTTTGAACAGTATTAAACCAGAGACAGTGCAGAAAGAAGCTAAATAATGGCATAGGTATATGTGTGTATATATGGAGTTCATTGGGAAGCAGCTGCCCATGGTAACTGTGGGTATTCCTAGAAGTTTAAGACTCCAGGCAGCTAATTGGGCAGCAGTGTGAAGAGTGGCTAAAGATTAGGTCAACAATATATATATTTATTGATTTATATTTTTATCTTTTCTGTGTGATTTACAACTGTAGATGAAAGAACAAAGCCTTGAAATTGATGTATGCCTTGTTTTAATTAACTTGCCTTCAAAAATCCCTGCAGTGAGTGGATGAGGTGAACTGAGAAGTGGCTGAATGACAGAGCTCACAGGGTTGTGATCAGTGGTGCAAAGTCTAGCTGGAGGCCTGTACCTTGAGGTGTTCCCTAGAGGTCAGTACTAGGTCCAGGCTTGTTCAACATCTTTGTCAGTCACCTGAATGGATAGAGTAGAGCCTCATCCAGTTTGCTGATGATACAAAGCTGGTAGGAGAGACTTTAATTAGTTAAAAAATGCTGCAACTCAAGACAGCTGCTGGTTTTAACTTCACAGTTATAATCTACCCTACTAACCATTTTCTTACAGAACGTGGATTTCTTAAGAAAATAAAATTGCCTCTGGTTTATTATCCTGAGATAGCAGTGTTACTATTATGTCCTTCTGAATAGTTGCTATGATTTTAACACAAGGTTTGAGAAATCCTGCTTTGTGTTTCAGAAGCTTGTGTGGGTGGCTTCACACATAAGCTGCTTCACAAAAAAAGTAAGAACCAAAAACTGAAGAACACTTTGAAAATATGAGTGTCCTATATGCTTGCCTAGAGATGAATATGAGAGAAGAGATAGATAATGGGTGGGAAAAAGGAGGAAAAACACCCACAAAACAACAAATCCAGAAGGGTTTATTTCTACCTTTGTCTGAAAGGTTATGTTAGTCATCACTCTTCTACTGCCACTCTTCAGTAACACCTGGCTAAGGGATGCTGTTGTCATTGTGGCTGAATGGGAGAGCATTTGGAGCCTTAAAAAATGCCTTTACTACAAGAAAATAACCTTTGCAATGGTCCTCTTAAAACTCTTAAGAATAGCAAAGCTTGAAATGTGGAAGCAGTATGCAGTTCCCTCCTTATGTAATTAAAGACTTGCCTAATTTTAAGCTGATGAAGTTGAAGGCATCTGCTCAGCACAGGTGCATGGAGAACAATAATTCTGGTTTGAAATCTCAGTGTTATTTTGCATTAGGAAAGAATTGTCATACTGTAGCTTAGCTTGTAGGAACCATTAGCTAAGGAGCTCACATAGCTTCAAGGTCCTCTCCAGAGCCAGGCAGAAGGTAGACTTGAAATGGAATTTTTCACTGGCCAGCTATAGTGGAGTTATGGTTCCCTCCTCTGTATGAACCTCAAAGTCCATCCTGACCTGAGGAGGCTTCCTGTTGACATTGCTGCTGCTAAATTGTGATGCTGCTCCTAAAAAAACAACCAAAAAAACCCCAAACCATCCAACCACCACTACCACCAATAACAAAAAAGCCAAACAAGAAACAACCCCCCCCATCCCCCCAAAATATCCCCAACCAAACAAAGAAAGAATACTGGGGTTTATGAGTTATCATTTTCATGGGAAAATTTGATAGCAGGTGGGAGTATCAAGAGGATAACATTAAAGATAACAAAATCCAGGAGAACATTCCAGAAAATAGACTGAAGTCCAAAGAAGCAAACAGATGGTGGGAGAAGCTCTTCCTTAAACCTTGTCTTAACACCACATGTTGCAAGACCTTTGTCTACTCTGAAAGCATCTTTTTTTCCAACCTGCTTTCAAACATTGATAACCTCCAATGCAAGCACAGGCTGGTTCAGATAACTTATGTTAGCACTTAGAGATGTTCCCTGCTCTAGTTCTGTGCTTTATTAAAGAATTGTTCCACTTGGTTGTTATTCACTCCACAGACACAGAAAAGGAGGGGGGAAACTGGTGGGAAAAAAGTGCCAAAATATCCTGAAGCTGTCCAGAGCCAAATTAAAAATGGATCTATGGTGCTAACACATCCTATGGTTGAAACAAAATGACTCTTGTTGGAAACAGCATGTTTTAGTCATAGTACTGTATTTCAAAGTCTATTTCATAGAATCATAGAATCATAGAATGGCTGAGGTTGGAAGGGACCTTAAAGATCATCTAGTTCCAAACCCCCTGCCATGGGCAGGGACGCCACTTGCACTAGACCAGGTCATCCAGGGTCACATCCAGCCTGGCCTTAAACACTGCCAGGGATGGGGCCTCCACAATCTCTCTGGGCAATCTGTTCCAGTGCCTCACCACCCTTTGGCTAAAGAACCCCCTTCTAATCTCCAGCCTAAACATCTTCCTTGAATATTCCTGTACAAGAGTAGCATAGAGCTTGAGCATTCTGCATATAGTATCACTTTGGGAAGAATTACAAACCAAATACTGACTCAGCCAAAAAAAAAAGATAAAAATGCAGGAATCAAATTCTGTAGAATGAACTTGTACTGACTCCTCAGCATGGCAGGTGTAGGAGGATCAAAGCAAGCTTCTCCTTTCTGTATGCTTTTGCTGTTTAATAAGATGTGCTGGTGTGATGTGTGCCTGTCATAGCAGGACACTTGGCAGCTCTTGCTGGAACAGACACAGGATGGAGACTTCTGGTATCTGATCAAAAAATTGACTTTAAAAGGTATGTTAAAACTTTGTAGGTAAATATTATCATGTGTATTTTCATAGATGATTAAGGGACTGGAGCATCTCTGGGAGGAGGAAAGGCTGAGAGGCCTGGGGCTGCTTAGCCTGGAGAAGAGCAGACCCAGAGGGGATCTATCAATGCTGAGCAAGAGCTAAAACGTGGGGGCAAGAAGATAGGTCCAGACTCTGCTCTGTGGTGCCCAGAGACAGGCCAAGGGGCAACATGCAGAAACTGGAACAAAGGAGGTTCCACCTGAACAGGAGCAGAAACATTTTTGCTGTGAGGGTGGCAGAGCCCTGGCCCAGAGAGGTTGTGGAGTCTCCTCCTCTGGAGAGATTCCAAAGGCACCTGGAGGTGATGCTGGGCAACCTGCTGTGGGTGACCCTGCTTTAGCAGTAGGGTTGGACTAGATGAGGTCCCTTCCAGCCCCCCACCATGCTGGGATTCTGGGACATCTCAAATACTACCTACATAGTGCCATGTTTTAAAATGATACAATTTGGTTTCAAGTTCCCTCTAAATACATACCTGTTCACTAGTCAGTATTCTTGTTTGGCAACGGCAGCATTAGCATGAGCATTTGTAACTACTACCTAAGAGAATTTCTGGTGCCTGTTTCAGTTCTTTTCACGAAATTATTCTTGCATGGCATTTGTAATTGTTCCTGTCAGGAAAATGGAAACCTTGCGCATATTCAGTAATGTGCCTTGGAGAGCATGTAACCTTGGAGATCTGCCTCATGTACCTTCGGCTAATGGAAATGCTGTAGATGGCTCCTGAAATACTACTTTCCTCCTCATGAAAGCTGAATTCTTTCCAGATGTAATGTTTGCCCTTGGCAAAACAAATTTTGATACAATAATGTTTATAAACAGCAGAGGAAGCAAGAAATCCTTCACATCTGTTAGATGTCCCAGCATATAACTTCCTGCTTCTCAAGCGTGCAAAAGGTGGTAAAGACAAGAAGGAGCTAACAAAAAGAGAACAAAAGAGAACCTAACAAAAACCCCACAAACAAACAAAAACCAAACCACAACTTTAAGTGGTAAGTATTCAAAAGAATGAAGTAAAATGTGATCTTTTATTGTTTATATTTGCATATGGAATTTATTTCTTTTTCTGGAATTGCAGTTTCCTGTCTCATTCTGTACCTTTCAGGCTTGTAATGAAACAAAATGCACTTTTCAAAGCAAACTAAGGAAAGATTTTCCTTTTCAGACTATTTTAAAATGCTCTACTAATTTTAGGCCTGCCCATCAAGTAATCTGTCCACCTTTTTCTCATAGAGAAGCCCCAGTGCCCTCCTTTCTGTCTCTAATACATTCAGCTTACATTGTGTCTCTCTGCTCTGCTCTGGGGAGACCTCACCTGCAGGGATGGGGCCAGCTCTGGAGTCCTCAGCACAGGAGAGACATGGACCTGTTGCAGTGGGTCCACAGGAGGCCACATAAATGATGTGAGGGCTGGAAGCCCTCTGCTGTGAGGAGAGGCTGAGAGAGTTGGGGTTCTTCAGCCTGGAAAAGAGAAAGCTCCAGGGAGACCTTCTTGCAGCCTTTCAGTACCTCAAGGGCCTCGAAGAAAGATGGGGACAGACTTTGTATCAGGGCCTGCTGGGATAGGACAAGGGGTGATGGTTTGAAACTGAAAGAGGGAGATTAAAACTAGAGAGAAGCAAGAAATTATTTACAGTGAGGGTGGTGAGAGACTGTCCCAGGTTGCCCAAAGAAGTAGTAGATGTACCATCCCTGAAACCAATCCAGGTCAGGTTGTCTGGGGCTCTGAGCAACCAGATCTGGTTGCAGATATCCCTGCTGACTGCAAGGGGTTGCACTAGATGACCTTTGAAGGTCCCTCCCAACCTAAACCATTCTGTGATCACATGATTCTATGATATATAATTTTATATGTATTTTATCTAGTGAGTTTTTACTATAGAAATTCACTTTGCAGTCTTGATGACTATCAAAGTGTGAATGAAAGAGTTATGCTTATAATACAGATACATTTTATGAAACTGTTTTAAATGTTGATGTATATTTAATACATCTCCACAGGTGCAGCAAGTCTAATGGTTTGTTTGACCTTATAATAATTATTAATTCACTGACTCAAAGAAAGATACTTAACACAGCATTATTAAAACAGTTTGTCAGAATGCATTTTATACAGAATCACAGAATCATTAAGGTTGGAAGAGACCTCTAAGATCATCAAGTCCAACTGTTAATGCACCGCCGTGCCACTAAACTATGTCCCTAAGTATCACATCTAGATGTTTTTTGAACCCCTCCAGGAATGGTGACTCCACTGCTCTGTGCCAATGCCTAACAACTCTTCCTGTGAAGAATTTTTTTCTGAAAAAAACCAAAACCTGTAAAGAAGAGGATTTGTAGTTGAACTTATTAGGAATCTTGGTTTCTACTCATATACTTTAACATTCATTTCAAAATTTCTCTAAGTCTCAGAGTGAATTATCTCAAAAATACAAGTCTGATATCCCTTTAGTCTAAAGACTCTGGTTATGATAGAAACAAAGGTAAGGCATCTTTGCTCCTTTAAACTGGATCAGACTTGGTACTACAATGTAATTAAATATATTTTTTTTCTTGTGCATGATTCATGTCTGTAGAAAAAAAAAGAAATGGGGAAATGACAAAGTTTCTGGTTGCTGAAATTTTTGTTTGAGGAGTCTGACTAATGCCAGGGAGAATACATGGCTCTGTTCTCAAGTTCTTGACTAACAGAGAATGGAATAACTCCCAGTGTCTTCAGCAGTTCTGTTACAGGATTATGTGCCTCTGTGAGTCTTTCTTCCTTTCAGGGTGCCTGTTCAGGGCAAAGCTCTGCTAACAAAGGCTCAAGGCTTTGCTTTCTGCAAGCTACACTTTTGAAGCTGATGAAATGCCTCCATTGGAACCCTGCAGAAAGAAGTAGTCATTGAGCAAAGGTCTGTACCAAACCCCCCCTGAAATCAGCAGGGATTCTTCAGTTTGAGTCCACAAACCACGGAGCAACATAAAGATGTTTCAGTGGATGGCAGCCTAGATGGCAAAAGAGTGTTGCTCAAAAATAATAGTGCTATGACTGACCTGACACTTCCCTGAATATGACTTTGTTAGGTTTTGTTTAGAAAAAAATATAAAAGAATATTTATTTTGAGAATTGTGCACAAATAGGTAAATAGCAAGAGAGATAAATAGATAAATAGCAGGGAATATGGTAAAATTTTGACAACATTAATGACATAATGTCCAAGTGCAGTTTGGTGCTAGCAACATGCTTCCTAAGCAAATATCATGTCACCTTAAAAAAAAATTAAAAGAAAGGAAAAGCCATAAATACCATGAAATTAGAAAGTGACATTAAAGATCAGGAAACAACTAAGAAACCACAGTATAAGGAAACAGACTAGGTCATGTCCTAGAATTTGTGTGCCCAGGGACTCCAAAGTATTTTAATAACTTAAGAACAAGTAACATAGTGGAATCTGACAGACACTCCTAGTGGAATGATATAAATTAATTTTGTTAGCAGTCCCAGGATGATATTAGGTTAATCTTCTCCATCCTTGCAACAGGTTTGCCTCCACATTGGTTGTCTGAAATAGAATTTTCAAGCCAGAAATATCTTTGTTTTTCTAGGTAAAGCAAGGTGCTGGATAAAAGAACATTGCTGCAGCATCCTCAGGGACTGAAATCTACTTCTCAGATGATATAGATTAACAGCTTGTTTACTCAGCAGTCATTTACTGGGTGAGTTCCAAAAGTACCAGAAATGGACTTTTGTAATAATTTTCTTAAACATATTTAATTAAGAAAATAGCAGATGTTTAAAACTGAAGCTGCCACAAACCCCAAACTACTTGCATTGGCGAAAACCATTCAAGCCACTTTCAATAAATACTTCATCAATCACAAAAACACTGCATGCAAGTTAATTCTGTTGGCTGCATGAATTTTCTCCTGTGTTCTCCTGAGTGGATTGTTTTTAATGGATTCAATTATTATGGTTATTTTTTTGCTTCTCTAATCATTATTTTTCAAGCAGTCTCTCCAGTGAATGTTTAGTTGTGTGAGTAGGTTCCTGCTTACGCTCTTAAAGCCTTGTATATGAAATCCTTGGGTAAAAAGTGTTCTTAATAGGCACTTAAATAATTCCTTTTAATTTTCAGGAGAGAAATTATTTGGAAATACACCCTGTAAGGTTAGTTGGTAACCCCATGCAACCATGTATTGCAATTTATCTGACTGAAGTGAATCATCCCCAAAAGCTTGTAGGTCATCAGCAGTGAGGATGGTAATAAAAAAATGACAGATAGGTAAATGGAAATGAAATTTGAGCTCTACTACGTCAGTCAGTCCTGCAAAATGTGTCTGGTCTTTTCAGGGTAACCACAAAACTTTCTCAAAACCCTCCCATTTAGGCCAGTAGATTGAAACTGTGTTATTTATGAGATGATGAGTATTAAAACTATGTCACCTTGAGATAATTCTGAGGGACTTCAGAAGGATGGTAGTATCAGTGAATGTGTGTGGGTTTGTTTGCTTACAATGTGAAATCTGATTTTGGTTTGCAAGCCCTGTAAGAATCTGTCTCTGAAGCATGTAGTATTTTAAAACATTTCATGATTCTGTTGAAGGAAAACAAGTGTAAGCACAATTTTAAGCCCCAAAAGCTTAGTCACAACAGGCTATTAGAAGGCAGAACACAACATTCAATGGCTGTCATGTGGACCTACTCTGGTGCTAAATTACCTGCTACTGTCTGCAGTCATTCACCCATCAAAGGGGTTTTGAAAAGTTTGAGGAAAAGGGGTTAGCTGATTAACCTCTGTTCCTTTGAACAGATTCACCAAAATGAAGCCCAACCAGAAACCATTTGGGTTAGTGTCTAATGTCCTCTGACAGCCAGATTAAAGTGATAACCTCACACTCCCCTTTTAAAGTTGGAGGTTATCTCATGCAGTTATCATATGCTTTTGAGCAAATAATACTTCTGGAAGTCATGCAGAGTGGAACATCTATGTGAAGGATGGCTGTTTGTTAGTGGCCAGGTTAAAAATCTCTAAAAATACTCTGAAGTTCACACATCTTATATATGCACCTCTATTTTAGGTCAAGTTCTGAAACTGTTGTATTTGGGAAAAACTCTACTTTACTCTGAGGAACTAGTCCAACTGATACCAACCATGTTAGTGAACAATTATATTGCAGCATGTACAGCTATGGAAGGAATTTACCTGATGGCTTTTTTCTTGTCTAAAAGCCCTGGGCAGCCTTTGCCAATGCCTAACAACTCTTGGCAGTTTCCCTCTGTTCATGATGGCAAGGTGTCTTCAGCACTCTCATTTCTTGTTCCTCCCAAACGTGTCTGCTTGCTGGTCAGAAAAGTATGCATCCCTCTCCCAAGTCCTGGGACGTTGGATGTGCAAAGACTAAGTCCACACACCCAGCAAAGGGTCTGTGGCAAGTCTGAGCCACAGTAGTTTGGGAGTGCTCTAAATATTTCAGGAGTTGGGTTCTGTTTGATAATTAGATCAACTATGCAAACTCTGGTCATCTGTAATGTGAAATCTGAAAACAACAACAAAGTGTTCTCCTCACCAGCTGTTTGTCATTCTACCAAGATAAAGCAAGTTCTAAATTATGTGCAGTGAGGCCCAAATGTCCTCCTTTCTCCATGTTCCCAAGCTTTAATGAATTTCATTATTCTTTTTTTTTTTAATTTACATGCTCTTGCAGAAGAAAGGTCCCCAAATCATTAACTAATTTGATATGTCTGAAGTACCAATTCAATTCTCTGGTCCCTTGAGAATCTTAGCCATCTTGTTCAAACACCTCTTAACTTAGTTGCATAATTAGATACACCTTGATTGATGTTTTTTTGTATAGCACTTGCAGAGGGAAGGAAATCAACCTAATTGTTATCACAATTTAGCAGGTTTAAGATTAAAAGCCTTAACCAAATCACTGATTTCCAAGAGGCAACAAAGCTCTGCCCTGTTGTAGGGGAAGGTAGGGAAGATCTTTCAGGTAATTACTCCAGTAATGATTTACTTTGGGAGGAAGAGCTTGATATGGTGTTTGCTAAGAAAGTTATTTCCATGCTACCTGCACTTCAGATAGGTATTTATATGAAAACAGGGTCATCTATTTTTTCTTGTTCTTAATATTTAAATCATTCCAAACAGAATGTTTGTGGTGAAATAAAAGTTGGAAACAGCTGGTTGGGTATAGCTGGAACAAGAGGAAAAAAAGTACTTTTTTTTCTTCCTAAAAGAAACACTTTCATTTTAGAAGACCTTCTAACAGAGTATTTAAAATAAAACTAAGCAATTTTGAAAGCCATGTAAAACCCTGAACTTTTATGCCTTCTAATACAACTGAGCAGCCCTTATGCAGTCAAGCATTTGGTCAATTTGAACACCCTTTTCTTGTGATTCTGTTATAGCTGATCTGTGGGGTGCAATGTGCTGTTATAAGGGGCTCAAGTTTTGTTGGGAGAAAAAAATCAGAATAATTCATGCCTGAGACATAAGAGGCAGGAGCTTATATCTTCAGTGTAAGTGAGCCTGTCTCAAAATCTCCATTTCTACTGAAGAAACTTGTCTGCAGAGGCAAAAAATGAGAAATTGTTGTGATACTGTAGAACTTGAATTACTTTAAGACTGAAATAATGACATGAGAACTATGTTTTGGGGGCAGAATCAGTGTTACAGAGTACATAAACTCAAAATAATTACTTTCTTATTTATGCAACTGAAAGAGCTTCAGGGTTAGGCCTTGTGTTGTAATGCATTTAAAGAAAACTTGACCAGATTTTCTGTTTCTGGTACTATTTAGCTGCAGCAGTGAGTCACAGTGTGTTTATGTATACATATATCCAGGCAAATACTTATGGATATGGGTGGGCAGAGGGATTTGAATTTACAAGTATTTGAAATGGGCATTAACAAATAAGAATTTTCTCTAAGTTTTGAGTGGTCTGTGAGTAAACCTTGTGTTAAATCAGTTGGACAAATAGTAAGCCATACATTTATTTTTATTGTCACCTGTGTGACTGGTAATGTTTGGAAATTTTTCAGGATATTAAAGGTGTCAGTGGTTATAGATCTACACTTTGTGGGTACTACTGAAGGAATTGAATTATGAAGCCTGGGGAATTCTGCAAAGACTAACTTATTTTGCCCAGATAGGTCGTGGAAGCCTCATCCCTGGAAGCTTTTAAGACAAGGCTGGATGGGGCCCTGGGCAACCTGATCTAGTGGATGGTGTCCCTGCCAGGCAGGGGGGTTGGAACTAGATGATCTTTAAGGTCCCTTCCAACTCTGACAATTCTATGATTCTATGATTTTCAGTGCCCCCTTTCTTTCTTCTGTCACTTTGGAAAGTTTTGCATACTTTGTGATCACTAAAAACTAGTAGTGGCTAACTGTAACCTATGTATTTTGTTTGAGTTGCAGTAATGATGGAAATCACATCATCAGAACAGGAAACTGGAAATTCAAGCTTTCATCTAATGATTGTAGAGTGATCATCTTGGAGGAATCTGATCTTATGAATTTTGAACACTTTTAATAGCCCTGTCACTTTAGTCATGTGCAGTTGACCACTGTAGGTGATCCTTTGCTTTTGCCTGGTTTAGGTTTTGGGGTGTTCTATGCTCATTTTCTTAAATATTTTTCCTATTAAGAAAACATATTGGTTATTCTGGGGTTTTGCATTAATGATGGAGAGAAGAATGGGAATTGTGCAGCATTTTGTATGAAAAAAGGCTTCAGTTCTGGAATCTCCAGTTGAATGAATCAGTATTTCCAGCCAGTATCTACTAGCAGAACTGAAGGAAGTTGTTTACATGCAAATTCACATTTGTTTTTGTAGGTAACTTTTGTCTCAGATGAATGCTCATAGTACACTGAGTGACAAAAGTAATAAATTTGGTAAGGGTTGTCATCAGCTAATACAGTCAAGTAAAGAAAAGCCATCAGGGAAATCAAGAGGCTCTAAACTAAAGACAATCAACCTTTATTGCTGTATTAATTTGCTTATTAATTGGTGCAAAATGGGTATTTGTTTAGTAGAGAAGTCATTGGCTGAGAGAAAAGAGGAGCATGAATACTGAACAGACAATCCCTCATTTTAGTTGATGGTTTGAAGAAGTATAGTTTGTAGACTTATCTTAGTACAAAGCTGAGGTGGGAAGGAAAACCTTGTCAAGTAAGGTCCCAAACCCAACAAAAATGGGTTATTAAAAATAAAAAAGTCTGTATATGGAAGACTCAAACAAGAGACAACAGCTGAGGCTCATGAGCTGAGCATGTATACATTGATGACTTGTAAATGTGGCACTTATGGGTTAGTGGTGACCTGGCAGTGTTAGGTTAACAGTTGGACTTGATGATCTTGGAGGTTTTTTCCCAACCTTAATGATTCTCTGACAGCTCTCCAATATCATTTGGTAACACTGAAAGCTACTGCTTTCATGTTTCCCAAACAGCAATCATTAAAAGGGCATAGCTTATTTATCAATAGTGCAAAACCTGCATTGCCACCACCTGGATCTCTTGTTCTAAAAATCTTTTCTGCTTGTCTCTTGTAAAATAAAACTCTGCAGAAAACATGCCTGGACAGACTCTGGGTCCAAAAACTCTCATGTACTGAGTGTACCTTTGTGAAATTCATAGTCTAGCAATATCTAACTTGATGCTTTGAAATGTGAGTAAAAGGATGGTAAGAGATTTCTATCTGCTATACCATGGAATATGACAACATAGACTCATTAACTGTTAGACATGAGAGAGCCTAAATGACCCTAAATGTCCCTGCTGTGGCCAGACAAATCAAACAATACTAAAACTTCTACTGCATGGTCTGAACACACATCAAAACTGATTTGTATCTGAGTGCCTATTAACCTACATTTTTTTTTTCTTTTCTAATGATACTCATGTGAGACCTTTCACTTGTTATAGTGTCACAGACTAACACACATATATATTATAGTTAAGCTTTAGAAATGCCACAGAGAACCATCCATATAATCCTATCATCCTCAACTCCAGCCTGGACATAATTAATTTCTATTAATATAATTCAGCCAGTTTTTATTAATGAGGTCTATTGAGGGGAGGATGTCTAAGCCATTGGACTGTGACTCAGATAATTTCCTAGTTATTTCTGTGACCTTGGGCAAGTTGCTTGATTTCTCTGGCTGGAATTTTCTAGGCTCCAAAGGTTTTAGAAGGACAGTAAAGCTGATTGATTGGTTGGGCTCACTGGCTAAAATGAAAAGTCATGCAATAGTTGAGGTTAGGTTTAACCAAAATTGAATTCTTTGTAAAGCAGGGAAAGCAAACAAGCCTGGAAAAAAAAATGTTCATCTCAATGACTAAATTTTCCTCCTAAAATTATGTTCTGTCTTTATTCCCTTTTATTAGATGAGAAGTTAATAAATTCTGGGAAATTTCAGAAACAAATATTTGACTTGTATTAAAACCAAAATGTAATATGAGTGTTTTCCTTACTCATGCTTTCTAGAACAACAATTAGACCAGAACAATCTAATTAATGCTAACTTCAAATGTGGCTGCTTTCTGAATTGAAGTACTATTTTGTTTTTCAAAAATCACTTTCAATGAGATGTTCCTATATAAAAATATTTCATACATGTTTCCTTATGTTGCATTTAAAAGGTTTTAGAGACAGTGACTGTGATTGTGTGTATACTTACAGCATTCATACAGCAAGTTTAAAACTTCCTGAGCCTTCAAGGCCTTTGTATAATAAAAAATAAATTTATCAAGTCTTTCTGTCTTATGCTCATGCTGAACTTGTTTCTTAGGTGACAGTGCAAGGAGGTGAAAGGGCAGTGATTGACTGTTGGATGAGCTTGTAAACAGAAAAAAAAATTGCTGAAAGAAAAAGAAATACTTCTGTGGTCTCAAAGTAAGTCAAATAAGCCATCAGAAAACTTGTTTTCTTATTGTAACCTAAGTAGGAATAGCGGGTCCAAGAAAGGCATATCCTGAAGTTCAAAGACACTCTGACCCATTGTAAAGTTTAGTGTAGCACAGGCAAAAGCTTATCTGGCACCACATTTTCTCTACTACTTCATAGAGTTCAAGAAACATTGCTAGTGAGTAAATAGGATTTTTATCATGACTGCAGTATTTGTAATCCTTCCTAGGAGTTCAGAGTCAGATTTAGGGCACTGTCAAACCACTGTCTAAGGTTAAGCAAACCAACTTTTGCTTAGTTACAGACACACATGGGTGCTTGCTGGGTTGGAATACCTATCAAAGGGCTTTTTGCTAGTGGTTCTTCTCTAAATGGAGAGATTCTTGTTTTAAATGACAGTGGTACAAGCAGTAGTGGTAAACAGAAAGTGCCAGTCTCTAGAGAAACATGTTTAGAATAGAGAAGGCACTTACTGGGAAAGAAATATATTATTATTAATAATAATAAAAATAATAGTATCTATTCAATGTATTTATCAATGATCTGGTTGCAGATCCAATGCCTCACTAAGGTGTTTGCTGATGATACCAAACTGGGAGGGTTTGATGACTTCCTTGAGGGACAGGAGCCTTGCAGAAGGATCTAGATAGATTGAAGCACTGGGCAATCACTAGTGGCATGCAATTCAACAAGACCAAATTCTGGATTTTATACCTGGGATGCAGTAATGTCAGATACAAGTATAGACTGGCAGAGGGGGAGGATAAGTTGGTGGTTGAACTTGATGATCTTGGAGATCTCTTCCGAACTTAATAATTCTGTGATTCTGTGAGTGTGTGACCAGCACTTGCTTTTTTGGTGTGGGTTTTGGGTTTTTTTTCTTAAAGAAGCTGAGAGTGGGGATTATATGTGTGAACACAGTTATGATTGCATAAATAAGTGCAATTCTCCAACTCCTATGAAATCCAGTATGCTCAGTGGAGAGCTCCAATAGCTAACCTTCCCTGCCTGGAAAAAGGAAAATGCATACCCTTGACCAAATGAAATTGAAACTGCCCTCAGTGGACAGGATGAGACAGCTAGTGTGCAAACAGAAAGCAAAAGCTTTCTGACATGGTCACTGAAATGATTTTGTGGTGGTTTCCCATGGTCAGTGTCTAATGTTTTGCTAATGGAAAAAACAACATGCATACCTGAAACAGCTGGAAAGCAATATTTAAACAGCACATGCAGTTAATAAATCACTTGGTGTTTGCAGCAGGGGTGAAATATGGGACAGGTCTCTGGTTTGGAAAGTAGCAGAAAATTCTCAAGGGAAAATGTAGCTTGGACTTTGTTTTAACCTTTCCTCAAATACGGACGCAGCTTACTAATATGTCATGTCAAAAGTCCACTATAACACCCCAACATGTCTAACTGTTGTCAGAGAGACTATAAATTGGATTGTTCCAATTATCTAGGCTCCAGGAAGAATAACACTGTGGTAAATGAAGGTCTCTGGAGGTTTTTTGCAGGCTTGTAATGGCTTAGTGAATGTCAGTGCCATCCCTACAGATCTGGTTGGACTGGAACATTATAACATCTATAGAAATGTAGCTTCAGCTTTCTGAGGAGATGCTATTGTTGTAGATCCTAGCCCTGCCAGTATCTGTCAGAAATTTAGGGCAGTGGAGATGTGAAATGGTTGAGGAAGTAATCTTCCCCTCTTGCTAACATCACATGTAAACTAAGCCAAGTTAGTGTGCAGCATTAACACGTGTTATGAAGATTCATAGAAACCCAGCATGGTGGGGGTTGCAGGGGACCTCTGGGGATCATGTAGTCCAACACCCACAGCAGGTTGCCCAGGATCACCTCCAAGTGCCTTTGGAATTTCTCCAGAGAAGGAGACTCCATAACCAGATGGAAGAACATCCTCAGTGACTTAAGCCCACTTGAGAATACGATTGCAGAGACCCAAAAGGACACTCATGCTTCAGTGACATTTCCATCACTCATTTTGTACTGTGCTCCTATAACTAAGAGAGGTATTTCCTCTGTGCAGAGAATTGGTGCACACTGGCAGCTCAAAACTGAAAGTCAGTAAGGAGGTGAGATCTATTTACCCATTTATGCTGATAGAACTCCTATTACAAAGGAGCAATTAAAAAGCCCCTACAGGTGGGTAAAACACTCTTCAGGAATTCTTGATACAA